>ML782879.1:91796-122395 GCA_009831015.1 Picea engelmannii | reverse complement strand
TCCAGTTATATGGCTTTGATGTGTGATCTCCTAGAGAAGGAGCCTACCTACTTTGAAGAAGCCATTCAGAAGAAAGAATGGGCAGATGCCATGACAGAAGAATACCAATCCATAATAAAGAACGATGTATGGGAAATAGTTCCCAGAACAAATAGCAAGGATGTGGTAGCGTCCAGATGGCTCTTCAAAATAAAACATGTTGCTGATGGAAGTATTGATAAGTATAAAGCAAGATTTGTATCTCGTGGATTTTCTCAAAAATAAGGCATTGACTATGAAGAGACATTTGCTCATGTAGCCAGATACACTTCGATCAGAACCATCATAGCCCTTGCAGCTAAGATGAAGTGGAAGTTACACCAGATGGATGTAAATTCAGCCTTCTTAAATGGTTTTATAGAAGAGGAAGTGTATATAGAGCAACCGCAAGGATTTGAAGTTGAAGACATGAAGTCTCATGTATGCAAGTTGAAGAAAGCCTTATACCAATTGAAGCAAGCTCCTAGAGCTTGGTATGGCCGGATAGACAACTTTATGATGAGCTTGGGATTTACCAAGAGTAAAGAAGATTCTAACCTCTACTTCAAGATTATGAACGATGAGCCAGTGATACTATTGCTATATTTGGATGACTTATTCTTAACTAGAGAAGAAAATCTCATCATCGAATGTAAGAAGAGACTCGCTTCATAATTTGAGATGAAATACCTTGGCCTAATGCACTATTTCTTAGGTCTTGAGGTATGACAGAGTCCAGAGAGGATCTTCCTTAACCAAGGGAAGTATGCAGTTGAAATCTTGAAGAGATTCGACATGTTTGAGTGAAATCCCATGAATACACCCATGGAAACGAAGCTGAAGCTGATGGTCGATACTTCATCAGAATTGATTGATGCTACACTATATAGACAAATTATTGGATCATTGATGTACCTGATGAACACCAAACCAGATATTTGTTTTGTCGTGAACACTTTGAGTTAGTTTCTGGTAGAACCTAGACATTTTCACCTTGTGGCTACAAAACATGGGATGAGGTACCTTAAGGGTACATTAGATTGTGGTCTCAATTATGATGGAGATCATGATTTCACATTGAGTGGGTACACTGATTCAGATTGGGTAGGAAGTGTTTCTGATAGGAAGAGCACTTCAAGATGTTGTTTCAGTTTGGGATCAACCATGATCTCATGGAAGAGTAGGAAGCAATCTAGCATTTCTCTCAGCACAACAAAAGCAGAATACATTGTTGCATGTTCTGTCGGCTGCGAAGCTATATGGCTTCAAAAGTTGTTGACTGACCTATTTGACCTAGAGATGGAAGCAACCATGATCCTATGTGACAACCAAATATGCATAAAGATGACAGATAATCCTGTATTCCATGATAGGTCGAAGCACATAGAGATTCGTTATCATTACATCCGTGACATGGTGCAGAGAGGAGCCTAAAATCTCCAGTACGTTAGCATGAATGAACAGGTTGTTGATGTGTTGACCAAGCCTCTATCTCACGTAAAGTTTGAGCACTTTCGAGATAAGCTTGGTATAGTCCAAAAATACCTTCCTCGAAAGGGGGAGTAGTTGTTGTGATGAGACATCTCTTGCTTCCAACCTGATGGTTGTGACATAAAGCAAAGAGATGTGATGAGACTAGTACTCTGCTTCCGACTTTACAGCTATGACATAATGTCAATCTAGTATCTTTCTTCCAACTTGATGGTTGTGATGTAAAGCAAGATGATGTGATGAGATTAGTACTGTGCTTCTAGCTTGACAGCTGTGATGTAAGGCCAGTCTAGTATATTTCTTCCAACCTGATGATTGTGACGTAAAGCAAGACATTGTGATGAGACTAGTATTGTGCTTCCGGCTTGACAACTGTGACATAAAGCCAGTCTAGTATCTTGCTTCCAACCTGATGGTTGTGATGTAAAGAAAGACGATTTGATGAGGCTAGTATTGTGCTTCTGGCTTGACAGTTGTGACATAAAGCCAGTATAGTATCTTGCTTCCAACTTGATGGTTGTGACGTAAATCAAGACGATATGATGAGACTAGTAGTGTGCTTCCGGCTTGAAATCTGTGACGTAAAGCCAGTCTAGTATCTTGCTTCCAACCTGATGGTTGTGATGTAAAGAAAGATGATGAGATGAGACTAGTACTGTTCTTCCATCTTGAGAAGTTGTGACGTAAATCCAGTCTAGTATCTTGCTTCCAACTTGAGTGTTGTGACGTAAAGCAAGATGTTGAGATGAGACTAGTACTATGCTTCCATCTTGAGAAGCTGTGACGTAAAGCCATTCTAGTATCTTGCTTCCAGCTTGATTGTTGTGACGTAAAGTAAGACGAGTACTGAGCTTCCAGCCTTACAGTTGTGATGTAAAGCCAGTCCTGTATTATGATGAGCCAGCCTCGTGCTGTGATGATGATGATGATGTATTAGTTTTACACTAATTCATATTTATGCAGATGATGATTGCATTCCTTTGAGAATGATGATGGTGCTGATGAAGAAAACTTATGATGATTTATAGATATGTCAGTCAGTGTTCCAATATGATATTGATTATGTTGTCCTCCTGATGTTGTTGATGATAAAGGCCTCTCTCTCGTCTGATGCTGCTATAGAATACCATTCTTGCTAAGGGGGAGTGTTGAGATAATGTAACTACAAAGTGTATTCCTATTATTATTTGATATATTATTCATTGGATCAATCCCCATTGTGGATTGATCATGTCGGCTATTGTAAAGGACCAAATCCCCTTTTGTGGATTGGTCAAAATGTAATTGTAATAGGCAGAATAAGAAGTCGGCCCCATAATATATCAAAGAGGCCCCATAATATAATAAAGGTGGTTATAACCACCCAGAAGAAGAATTCGTCCCTTCCAGTGAAAAGACACTTCCACATGTGCTAGATTTGTATAAATAAAGAGGCTAGCACCTCACTTAGACACACAATCACTTGTTCATTGAGAGACAAGTTTCGGAGCTACAATTGGAGAAGAGAGAGAGAGAGAGGCACATCTTTGGGAGAGGAAATTTTGTACTTGTTTGAGTTATCTCTTGGCATTGTATTGGCTATCTATAATAAGGAAGTTTTGCTAGATTTTCTTCCCCTAGAGGGTTTCCCAGGATAAATATTGTGTCTCTTGTGATTGTGTATTTCTCAGTGATCTTGTCTTATGTTGTTGTATCTATTAAATTGAAAAGAACTATAATAATGGCTTAAACATTAACAAGATTGATCCCATGACTTGTTGGAGGATAAATTCCATGTTAGGAAAAGGATAATTATCCTTTACACTTGATTTGTTAATATCTCTGAAATATACACACATATGAATCTCCCTAGTATTTTTTCTCACAATCACAGGATTTGAAATCCGGTCAGAATGTCTAATGGGGTATATTATTCCAACTTTCTTCAATTTTTCCAGTTCAACCTTTATGAGTGGTTTTAATTTGGGGTTCATTATCCTTATCTTTTGCTTGATAGGCTTTTCCCCTTCTCTTAAGGGAATAATGTGTTGAAATATTGTTTTATCATATGCCTTCATATGCCTTTAAATAGTGCGACATATTTTTGGGAACTATCAGTTTCAATATTAATATTTCTTGTTTCTTGAAATTTTCAGAGTGATACTTCTTCCAGGAGGATTTTAGCATGATTGTCTCTTGTAAAAAGAGACTCAAAATGAATACAATTCCTCAGAACAACAGTTTTTTCATTATCCTCATCTTCATCATCATTCGTCAAAAAATTCCAATTCTTCATCATTCTCAAATACTTGTAAATACTCTCGATTGTCAAGTACAGAAGGTCAGAATATTATTTTTACTTGAAAATATGTTTTTCTCTGAACATCATCTGGGTTCGACAGTGAAGCCACCAAAGCCAATGAATATTCCTTCTGATTTTTATCCCTTGGGATGAAATAGACATTGAAAGAGTTGAATGCTTCCATCAATTAATTAACTCTTTTGAAATATAATTTGAGTCTTTCTTGTTTAATATTATATATCTAGGTAACTTGATTTATTACCAACTCAGAGTCGCTAGTCACAATTAAATGTTGTATCTTCATTTCTCATGCAAGAATAATTCCTTGAATCAAAGCCTCATATTTTGCCTCATTATTGGTGCACACAAATTCAAGTCTGATAGCATGTGGATGCACAATATTTTATGGGTTTATAAGGACGATTCCAACTCCACTCCTGTAACTTGTGCAGGCTCTATCAAATGACATCCTCCAGTGACCTTTAAAATTGTTATTTTTATTCTCCACATCTTCAATCTATTCCATGTCTAAGATATCATAGTTTCCAATTCCAGTTTCTATATAATCTTCCATTAGTTCATTATCCTTCTTTTTTAAGGCAAATGACCTCATGGGTTCACGAGGGACCTTAATCATTTTTCCTTCTTTATCTGGCAACATCATGCAGCTTCCATCATTCATTATGTACCCCTCTATCATAGATGACCAATATCTTCCTAATACAACTCCATATGCAGGAGGAAGATCTACCACAACAATATTGAAAGTTGTAATAATATGGGGAGTCATCGTGATCCAAGCATAAAAATATTTGATTTCCCCATATGCTGACACCTGTCTGGAATCAATCGCATATATGATTTCACCTGTTTCATAATATTTGGTGCATCTCATACCAAATGCCTCCATGACCGCCAGTGGCATAATATTATTGGTTGCGCCAGTGTCAACTAAAAAATTATGAAATGCAACATCATGATTTTCAATTGAAATATGAAAATGTGGGACTTTACCTCTCAACTTGACAGTTGATATGTTCTAGATTTTTTTTGTATTTATAACAACGATCTCCATTGTTCTAGATGGATCATCCAACAATATCAAAATATTTTCCCTTTGTTGAGAGATCTTTACCACTTCTGTAAAAGGAAGGGTTATCCTCATCTTACTCAAATCCTCTACAACATTGTATTTCATCTGGGGAGGGTTTGACACCAGGTGTTGCTTCTTGCTTCTAGTGTTATTTGTCACATTTTTATTGGCCTCTTTCTCATTCACCTTTTCTTTATCTTTTTCTTTAATTATTTCCTTTTTTTTTTCAGAATCATCTTTATTTTTGGATTTATTTACAAACGCTCGTGTTTGGGAAACATTCTATTGTTAGTCAAGGTCATTGTCACCTTCTTCAAATATATACATGGATGTCTTGCATCCTTCCATCTGTACAATTTCAAAATTTTCATCAGGTAAATAATCATTTTCTTTCTCAACTATTTACTCATCATATATCTCATCTAGAACAACTGCATTTGGGATTGGTTTCCTAGGAACCCTTTGTCTTTTTTGATTATCAATGTTTTCAAAATTCACTATATTTTCTTGGGGAGGGTTCCTTCTTTGATATTGGACCGAAATTCTCAGATTCACTACATAATTATCACCCCTTCTTAATATGGTTATCTCATTTTACATTTTCCTGATGGTTCTATTAATTTGTGAAATCTCAATTATTTGCTTAGTTTCTTATGCCACAATAGGGTCTACCTTCACATCTGGTATGGTTCTATTAATTTGTGAAATCTCAATTATTTGCTTAGTTTCTTGTGCCGCAATAGGGTCTACCTTCACATCTGGTATGGTTCTCTTAAAAAACCCTCCTCCAGTGGATTGATTTTGAATCAGTCATAGTTTTTTCTCTTCTTTCTTTCTCAAACTAGAGGCTCCTTGATCATCTATACTTAGGCTTCCCAGCTACCTCTGTACTTTTCCCAGGACAATATCATGGTCAACACTAGTCTCAATCATAATCTATTCCATCTTTGTGGCTTTAATCATTTCTTCCTCCAAGGTATCCATTTGGGATGTTCTGATAGCATATTTTACACTTAGGGGAATCACATTCTTATAACAATTGAGTATCATTGGGTCATTCGGCCTTTTATCTTCTGGAATATTACTCAGATTTTTATTGAATCTGATATTAAAATCTTGTATTCTCTCATTCTTCTTCAAACCCATCTGGGTGAAATTAGTGAGAAGGGTATGATATGTAGTTGGGGAAGTGAACATAGTCATAAACATGGCTTCAAGTTCATTGAATGAACCAATTGACCTAGTGGGTAATTTTGTATACCATTCATAAGCTCATCCTAATAAGGTTTGAAGAAACAACCTTACCATCACATTGCAATATTCAACACAATGAAAATCACAAACATCAAGGAATAAATCAAGGTGTCTCTTGGCATCAATTGTTCCATCACCAGAAAATTATTTCAAAGTACCCTTACGGAGAACATGAAGGTCATGTTTCTCACCTCGAAGATTGAGGGGGGAATCTCTTAATATTCTTCGGTTTCCAAATATTATCCCTTCTCGATTTCTTCCACCACCTCATCCACCTCCTTGTCTTTCTTCATGAGGTTCTCTTTGTGGTTCTTCATTTCTTCCCGCCATGTCTGGATTTATTTCAGGAATATGTTTTCCACTTCCTAGAATACGCAATTGCTTTCTTTTACTTCTGGTAACAGGTCCCTTGGATTCGTTCATCTTCAATTCCAACCTTTTTCTTGTTCTCTTCGAGCTTGTATTTCGTTTCTTCAATTTTGTTGTTCCTCTCTCCTCTGTCTACGAAGGATTTGTCTTTCTTCTTATTGGACACCAATGTATGCCAAGATATTTATAATTCTTCCCTGGTCTCAGCTGTCATTATTACCAAATTATATAGCTGATTCAAAATGCTTCGTTGATTATTCAATCCAATTTCTAGGCGGGGTTGATCAGCCTGGGGAAAAGTCATGTATTTTTCAAAAGAACGCTAAACCAGATTTCAAATTTTCAGTTGGATCCCCAATATGGTCGCCAAAAATGTTGAAGCTTGAATCTATTAGGACCGAAACGACAACCTTATGAGGATACAAATCCCCTTGCATTTTTATAGAGGTGTTACTCCTCTCTATATTATGATACTCCTTGAATTCTAGATTTCCAAAATAATATAGGACTTTGAGAAAGCCCACAGTGTCACTCAAAGAAAATATAAAAGTTGCAGAAAATAAAATGTTTTATTTTAAAAGAGAATTCTCGAGAGATGACCAGGAACCTCACACATCACATATTTGAAAAAATAAGAAAAATTTCCTCACATCCATCATAGTTAAACTAAATATTTATGATCACATATAAAAATAAAAGAAAGTGGTATGTACCCATAAAAGAACTTTAATAGAGTAAACACATGTGGAGCTCAAATTAAGAAAATGATAGATCAATCTCAAATATTTTATACTCAAAACTCAGAGTTATAAAACACCGTCAAAACTTATCCCGAATTAGTTCTCTTGGGATTTATGAAAAAATATTAAAGTCTGTTACAAATCTTTGAAATTAAAATGTATTTGTCATGAGGAATGAGATTGGGGCTCCCATGGACCATAAAAGTAAGTGTAAACAAGAAGTGAGTTGTGGAGAGAAGATGGTGGGTGATGGCAAAGTATCAATATTATGATGATCTCTCTCCCTTTTTACTTGTTTTTTGTTGCCCTTTTATTCTTCTCGTTAGCGGTTATAGGAACCGTCTCAACTGTTGTTTCTTGGCCTTCTTCAGTTAATTTATCAATTTCCTTCTTAAACCAATCTTCAATGTAATTTTCCATTGGCACAACTTTTATTTCATGCCTAATTTTTATATTAAACAATTCAACTTCTAAATCTCTTATTTCATGAGAAATGTTATGTATTTCCTCCTCAATATCTTGATTTTTCATAGAATAATCAACCAACCAATTATCTGTCTCTTCTTCGCCATATTCAATTATGCCACTAAATTTATCAGTCGATAATCCTTTTAATATATCCACTTGTTCATAAAATTGTTGCCTCGTCCTAAACATTGAATTGAGAATTAACTTAGTATCTTGCACCTCATCATTTCTTCCTTCCAAATCTATCTCTATGAGTCTTTTGAATAATTCTTCTCTTTTGACTATGGCTTCGTTGCATGCTTGGAAAATGTTATTCAAATTCTTGATCTTTTCTTTCCAACAGGCATTCAGCTATTTAATTCGACTTGGAGAAGGCATATCCTCTTCTCTCCTTTTCAATTATATCATGTTTGAGACTTTTATCCCAAATGGTAAAACAACATCTGTGTAGAATCCTTCTTCATTCTTTAAATAAGCTTGGAGATATTCATGAAATCCATGTGCCCTTGAACTGAAAGAAACAATATTTTTTTATGCCTCCCATGCTTCTATTATCAATTCCATTCTCTTTTTAATATTTTTATCAACATAACTTTGGACCATTGTGAGAAAACTAGAATATCCCTTTAATTTAATACCAGGTGTAGTTGGTTTAACGATTGTCAAAGGTCTGGCCAAGATTGGAAGATGCATCAAGACATTTTCTGATTCTTTGATCTTCTCCTTTAATTTGGCATTCTCAGCCTCTAAACCATCAATAGAGTCATCGAGCGTGTCCCCAATTTCCCTATGGATTTTGGAATTCTGGGATGGTCGCATATACTTCAGGCCGACCTTTGAGCGGGCCTTTCCCTTTTTACTCTTCTGGTCACTTCTTTCTACAATCAATTTTTTAGATTTTTTATCAAGAACAACACTTTGAAAAGTGAAGGATTCTTCTTCACTAAAGGTCTCATTTCCAATAAGTTCCAATAAAGAATCTTGTTGATCCATATTTTCCTACTGTTCTATTGCAGGAAATATTTTTCAATATCTGCTTCTAGTTCCATATCCTCCAAAGAAAACCTTTGGATGCCATTTTCTATCAGATTATCTTCTTCCTCTTGTACTAAATGTTTTCTTTTCTTTCTCACAGGAAACTTGTGTGAACTCTCAATTTTTACAGGGGGAGTCTTCTTCTCTCACCCTCCACTAGAACTATTGTTGACAAATTTTTTAATTGGGTGGGTTGCTGGAGCACTACTCCTAGATGTAGTATTCTTGGGAGAAACAACTGGAGATTGAGAACTTCTTTCACTGGGACCTTTTCCCCTTTGCTTGTAAAGATCATTACTACTAAGTGATGTTTCTAAATCACCAACATTATGTATAGGAGTGCTTTAGTTGTTACCCTCTTCTTATTCTTTCAAGATAACTTGAATGAAAGAGTTATTGAACCCCACAAAAGGCATATGTCAAACAAAGGTTTTGTTTGGATCAAAACCTTTCATCTTTTCAGCATACTTTAAACTCACATTGTTAAAATGATTTGCAAATTCATCAATTTTATTTATATTTCTGAACATGAACTCTCCAATATTCTATGGCAGGGGAATAAACTATTTTTTCCATTTTTCATGGAAAACATGTAGCCATAAGTTATATTTCCTTTCCACCTTCGTAATAAATATGTTATCAGATACATGATACGGGAGAAAAGAAGGATTTTCTTTCGAGTAAAATATCCTTACGATACTGTGATTCTCCATTTTTTCTATTGTGCCCCTTTTCTCTAAAAATTTGGTAGCTTGATCAGATATCCTTGGAGTGTTTTCACCCAACAAAAGATTTTTGAAGACTGAAACAAAATTATTATAAACTTCATATAAAAACAGAGGGGTCTTATGCCTCCATAATGCCTGATACCAAAAGGTAACTGGATCTGTTTCGCAATTCACCCTCTTACTGATGGTTAAGTTTGGGAATTGACAACAATGCACAATAGAAAATATCAAATAAGAGGCTATAAATAATTTGTGTCCTTCTTATAGTGTAATAATTGGGACGAGATTTCGATATAAATGAGTTTTCCCCAATAAAAAATGGCATGTTCTTGTACTATAAAATACATAATATATAAAATCATGCGAGAGATAGAAGTAATGTTTTCCTAACTCGTCAACCTGGTAAATAGCCATGCAATTTCTTGATAGGGGTTTTTTAAAAGACTCAACCTACATTTTGGTTATGTTTGTTGGGACAGATGCATGATTCTCCAAATATTCTAGTAGGAGGTCAAGCCCATTGTTATATTTCTTCAAGAATTCTCTGCAATCTTCACCTTTAAAAGTAAGACTTGGTTCTAGTAGCTTTAACATCTTGCAAAAAACTTGAGGTGAAAGAGAAATTGGAGAATGATCCTGGAGTTGTATAATTCTTTGACTTCTTGTCCACGCACCATGCAACAATTTCCTTACAATCAAAAACCTCAGGAAGAAACCCAACACGAGCTATTCCAAATGCCCAAATTACATATTTTTGTGCACAAGGAGAGGAATAATACAAATATGCTCTGGACCACTCAAAGTTTTGGCCTTAATGACCAAATATATTCATAGTATCACCAAAAAACTGTTGTCTAGATGATGCTTCCATAGGTTGACGGGACTATTTCTTTTTGGAAAGATAATGATATTTTAATCCCTTGGAAAATGAATATTTAATGAGATTTAATGAGTAATTCCTTGATCCTTTCGCCATTAATGACGATCTTTTCGGGGCCTACACAACAGTTGTTAGCATTAAACAATACTTAATGAGTATCGAGAAAAGCAACAAAATGGCGAGGATGGACGAGAGAGAATTGAAATATAAAACTTTCATGAACTCGCCAACCCGTGAAATCGCAATTATATAAATGATAAAAAAATATACAAAGTGTATAGGAACGGTCATTCGGACTCGCATGGAAGAGGAATGAGATACTTTGGAGCTCGACACCCACTACAAGGTTGATGTTCGAAATGTCGTTCACAGAACTTGGGGGTGTAAAGTGAATGTCATGGAAAATGGAGAGTGAGGGCTCGAACCCGCGAACCCGCGAAACTGAAAAAATGGCTAAGTGTTAAAATAGACTTATGAATAAGCAAGTGTCTGTAAATGAAGGCCCACCAACCCGTGAAAACTGAAATATAACTAAGTATAGTAACCAAAAAGGGAGAAAATAAGGGATAAAATAAAAAGGGAAAAAGGGAAGTTGTAGAAGTGGGAAAATAAATGGAGTAAAGAAGTATGGAAAATAGAATGTGGAAGGAAAGTAAGGAAGCACAAAATGGTCTCAAAAAAACTTCCACCTCCTCCAAAATGCATTGTTGTATTCCACCATATCAATTTTACACCAATACTTAGTTTATTTTTGTATTTTTTTGTGGGTTCGCAGGTCTGTCATATATTCTCGCCTAAGTCTGAAGCTCCATCGTCTCTAAAATGCACTACCAACTTCTTCCATGCTCATTTCGCACCATACTTAGAAAATTTTCAAACGTTCACCATGGGTATGATCCACTCACCCAATTCACTTCATTTTCATCACGACTAGCCTCACCGACCAATTTATGATACTCAGTCATTTTATCAAGTTTTCTTTTCTCTCTCGATATTTCAATACCTAGTCAATTTTCAATTTCACCATGGGTTCGTGGGTCATATCTCTTTAAAAATACACCCCCCCCCCATACATCTGACTGATCCAATCCTATACTTCATCATTTTTCAAGTTTTCACCATGGGTTTGTGTTCACTCCAATATTTATTTACATGTATACGATCCTTCATGGTAATACATGTTTGATATTGTCACTCTCCCCAAAGTACATTTAATGCCAATCTTACAAAAAATAACAAGTGGTTAAATTATTAAAAGGTTGTTATTAATGACAACCTTCTCGAGACATTTCTCCATCAATTCAAATTAAATTTGTATTAATCTCTCTGAAAAAAGAGTTTTCAAGGTATATTACGGTAAAAAGAATTATTTTGAAATTAATGTTTTAAAGTGATTGTACATCAGTTGGACCACTTCATCAAGCATGAAAACAAGAAGAAGAGAATAGTTTTGCGTGTGTTGTAGGATAATTACACCCTGCAAGAGTTACCTCCATTAGGCTCTCCCTAGACCTAATATAGAATAGAGATACAAAAAGTGGACCTTCCTAGATCTAAATCATGCATGGAAATGACCTATAAGTGAATGGAATTAAAGGGCTTACCCAGTCACCTGACGATTGTCCTTGCAAGCTTATTTTTAGTTTTCTTTCTCGAAGATGTCCTTCACTCTTCTCAATGTGATGCAAGAGAATCACCATTAGCATTAAAGAAGCCATGTGGAGGATAAATCATCACCCAGCATGCAGATTTGAAGTTATTTTTTAATTCCAAGGAGGAGCACATATTTCTATTTTGAAAAGTTTGTAATTTAAAGTTATTAAATATTTTGAGGCAAGAGCCATCACATAAGGCCGCCACAGATTGTAATAATTTTAATTATGATATAAGGTTGTACAGATACTGAGTATCGACTCATATATGAATGTAATCTCCATTCAATGTAATAGTCCTTAGTAGATGAATGAATTAACTGTGATAGGATAGCTCTAAGGTAGTCTGGAGGGAAAGCTCGAGAAGCCCCTTGTTGTATAAATATATTTATTGTATGCCCAAATGAGGCTGTTGAATATTGTTGTTGTTGTTGAATGTTATTGTTATTGATGATGAGAGAGTTGTTGAAGCTTATGAGGAGTTTCAGAGAACTGTATGAGTCAACGTACATATTTTACTGAATGAATACAAGCAGATAGGTTTGATTCCAATTGTATGGTGTTGTGTTCATCTGATTTATTTTAGTATAGGTGATGTTTATTTATGCTCTATGTGTTTTATTTGTTTATGTATCTTTTATGCATGAATATGTTTTTCATGGTTAAGTGTGAAAACCTTTGATGTTTCTGTAATTTTCATTTGTTTTCTCTTCTGAGATTCCTGGTGCAAGGAGTGCAAAATGTCAGTAAGGAATGTGTAGGCTGAGTCGAGATAGACTCAGAAGATCAGAAGAGATAATGTTAATTTATAGTGGAAGTGCAAGGAGTGCACAGTCATTTAGTTGAAGTGCAGAGAGTGCATAGTTTTTCAGAGGAGAGAAAATATTTGGGAAGACCCGTGCAAGGAGTGCATCAGGCCAACACTTTCTTTAAGTGTTGAAGAAGTTTCATAGGAGACGAACGCAGGAGTGCATGAGAAGATTTTCTTCAAAAATATCTAAGTCTAAAAATTTCTTAGAAAACTCTAAGTCTGAAATTCATCAGAAGTTTCAGGGACGTAAGGAGTGCGCCAGAGGTCTATAAACCTTGGAGGAACAAATCTTAGAAGAGATAGCGAGTATAAAAGTTCCACAAGAGGGACTTAGAAAATTTCTAATTCCATCTATTTAAAGTATCAGAGGAGCGCACAAGGGGTGCCATAGATTCTATTTGTCTCGTGCAGTCAAACTCAGGAAGTATAGTGGTCGGAATCTTCAACGAGGAGAATATTCCTTATTTAAAGTTTGAACGTTGGAGATATGTTCAGGAGGATCCAGGGTATTTTGTCACCCTTAGATATAAAGATATAGCATGGGTTTTAACCCTGTAAGTATTTAAGACTTCAGGCATTCGGAGAAGTTGTGGATAAAGTGTAAAAGGAGGAGTTATCGAGGATCGAGATCTATGGTCAAGATCCATTTAGGAGTTTGCATGAGCATGGATAGTCGTCGGATCAAGAGGAGTTGCACGCAGGTTAATCAGTGAAGTCCTTCAGAATTCTTGCATTCAGAGAATTTGGCATGTGGAGAATTCGGGACCCCCGAAGTCCTGAAGGCCAAAGTGAATCATGACCATCCAAAAATCTGAGGACACACATTAGAAAATTGTGTACTCCGGTGAAAAATCATTTCGACGGAAGTAGGAGTGGAGGACTCCCAAAGTCCTAAAGGCCATATTTCATCTGGTCTGTCCATTGTAAAGGACATGCATCGTCAAATCAGGTAGTCTGGAGAGTAGATGATCTAGGAGAATAGTGGGAAGAAGAGGTTGATCTCTCTAGAGTCCTGAAGTCCGAAGTAGATCTGGACCATTGATTTCAGGAAGGGTACATGGCAGCAAATTCGGAGGTCCGGCACTCCAAAGAAAATGTAGCATGGCATTGTGGATACTCATGAAGGCCCAAAGCCCTAGAGTTAATCCTAACCATCTATTGGAGAGGATGCATGGCACAAGATCCTGCAGTCCGGGAAGTCAGCACTTTGGAGAAATCAAAGCATTGTGCAAACAAGGAGAAAATCATGGAAGTTACGAAAGGCATCCTAGTTGTCGATATAGGAGGGGACACATGGAGTCAGGAGAACTTGTTCATCATTTTAGCGTTGAGATATATAATGTTTCGTGTTGTTTGACAACCAAAGAAAATCTCTTAAGCCCAAAGGGAAATGATATGGATCGTCCAATTGATCTAAGCTTGTGGACTGTCGATCTGAGACTTGGAGAAATCTCTTTTCGAAGATCCGAAAAAGTTGTGGAAAAAGGGCATTGTGAAGAAATCATTGAAGCCCGAAAATATAATATGGGTTGTTGATATCGAAGCTCATTGTGGACCTTCGATCTATCCACCTAGTTTTTGGCAGTATAGGGAATTTGTGTTAAGAGATAAGAGGGATAAGAAGTCCCGAAGTCTCGAAAATTTTGGGGTTTGAAGATTTGGCCTAGGGTTTTGGCCCTCAGTCTCTGGGGAGGATTTGTAAGTGCTTGGGGACTCCCGAAAAGGAAACCTTACACTCAGGAAGAAGGTTTAAGGACATGTGCATTAATATTTTGGGCTCGGAGGGAGCCTGCGAGCTAATTTCAGCTCCCGACTAGAGCGATCCTAGACCGAGAGGTTGCGTGGACCCTGTGAGAGGGTGGGTTCTACATCAAGTGGTATCACAGCCATAATTAAGCTCCGTGTGAATAAAAATTGGAACCATGCCACCAAGAAGACGCAGGGACAAACCTGTAGAAAATCCAACCATGGAAGAAGAAATGAGGAAACTTAGTGCAATATTAGATGCCATGGAGATAGCACAGAGAAGAGAACCTAATGTTAGTGACGTCAACAAAGTTGATAGTGAAGAGATGGTATTTGAAGGAGATGCAGGAGAAGACACTACAGAGGGACGCTTGTTGAAATTTGTTGCAAGAATGGGAGCCAGAGAAAAAATGGAAATCCCAATGGATGAAGGAAACTTGGATGTTGAAGAGTTGTTGGATTGGATATGATTCGTAGACAAGTACTTTAATTATGAAGATATCAAATATGAAAAGAAGGTGAATAATGATGTTACCAAACTAAAGAGACATGCAGCGCTGTGGTGGGATGAACTGCAGGATGACATGAGAAGCACAGGTAAGAAAAAGATAAAAAAATTGGGATAGGATGGTAGCTAAATTGAAAGCGAAGTTCATACCCAAAGACTATCAGATCAATCTGTTCAGGATATTGCAGAACTTGAGACAGAAGGGTTTGACAGTGAAGGAATACACTGAGGATTTTTACAGATTGAACATCAGAGAAGGACATAGAGAGAGTGATGAGGAAAATGTTTCCAGGTGTATCAATAGCATGAGATATGAAATTCAAGAGGAGATCAGTATGATGACAATGAGAATGGTGGAAGATGCTTATTAGTCAACACTGAAAGTATAGGAGAAGTTGTTCAGAAAACAAATCTAGCAAAACAGAGGAAAGAGTCCAACTAGAGGTAAGGGAACTATCCAAGAGATGTTCCAAAAACCCAAACCTGAAGCAAGAAAGTATCACAGTCATACAAAAAGAGGAGGAAGTCCCATAGGTGGACAACATGGTGGAAGAAACTCTTTTTCTCAAGGAAGAGGAAGAGGAAGAGGAGGAGAAGTGAGATTATATGTTTGTGGAAAGACATGGCATATGTCTTGGGAATGTCCTGAGAGGAAAAATAAATAAGGAAGTGGAGAAGCTCACATTTCCTAATCTTAAAGAAGGAATGTTGAGGTAGAAGCAACGGAAGATGGAAAATCCCTTATGATGAGGAAAGTTATCTTAAAGCCGGAGAAAGAAGCAAAAGAGCCAGTTCAGAGAAATAGTATGTTCAGGACTTCTTGCAAGACCAAGGAAAGGGTATGAAAAGTGATCATAGACAATGGGAGAACTGATAATTTGGTATCCATAGAAATGGTCGAAAAGATGGAGCTAGAGACAACTACACATATGAACCCATACAAGGTATTGTGGTTGCAGAAAGGACACCAAGTCATGGTAAGTCAACAATGCAATGTTGAATTCAAAATAGGAGGTTATAAAGGTGATATTATGTGTGATGTAATACGCATGGAAGTTTTTCATGTTCTGTTGGGAATACCATGGAAATTTGACATAAATTTCATACATGATGGGCGAAAAAATACTTACACCCTTGAGAAGAATGGTCGTACACATATGTTGCTCCCAATGGAGGATAATAAATTAAAGGAAGAAGCTAGCCCAAGCATACTTCTCGTGAGTGGGAAGGAACTATTGAATGAATTCAAGAAGGAACAGGAGATGCAGTTTGTTGTGGTGAGAAATCCCAAAGTCATCCTTACAATTACTTTTGTGGATGATCTTCCTGTAGAGATTCAGGAACTATTGGATAATTTTGTTGATATTGTGGTGGATGAATTACCTTGTTCTTTGCCACCCATTAGGAGTATCAGTCATCACATTGACCTTGTTTCACGAGAAATTTTTCCAAACAAAGAAGCATATAGGTTGACACCTCAAGATAATGAAGAGGTCAAGAATCAAGTCCAATATTAGTTGGATAAGGGTTTGTTCATAGAAATTTTGAGTCCATGCGCAGTACCAACTGTGTTGGGTCCAAATAAATATGGAGGATGGAGAATGTGCATATATTCTAGATCCATCAACAAGATTACCATCATGTATAGATTCCCTTTACCCAGAATGGATGATTTGATGGATTACTTGAGTGAAGAAAATTATTTTTCCAAGATAGACTTGAAGAGTGGCTATCATCATATAAGAATGAGAGAATGAGATGAATGGAAGACATCATTCAAGACAAATGAAGGATTGTATGAATGGCTTGTTATGCCATTTGGATTAACAAATTCCCCAAGCACATTCATGAGATTGATGAATGAAGTACTCAAGGACTTCATAGGTAAGTTTGTAATTGTGTATTTGGATGATATCCTAGTCTTCAATAAAACTAAAGA
Organism: Picea engelmannii; assembly: GCA_009831015.1. Classification (NCBI taxonomy): domain Eukaryota; kingdom Viridiplantae; phylum Streptophyta; class Pinopsida; order Pinales; family Pinaceae; genus Picea; species Picea engelmannii. Next base: position 105,382 of record ML782879.1, on the reverse strand, counting down.
AGAACACTTAAGGCACTTGACATTAGTGATGAGGAGGTTGTAACAGGAGAAGTTGTTGATAAATTTGAATAAATGTTCTTTTATGAATACATAACTCATATAATTGGGTTTTGTGATCTCTTCAAATGAATTGAAGATGGATCTAGAGAAGGTGAGGGAAATCAAAGAATGGCCTTCTCCAAGAAGCATATTTGAGGTAAGAATCTTCCATGGATTAGCAAGTTTTTACAGGAAATTCATTATGTATTTTAGTGGCATTTGTGCACCTATGATGGACACTATAAAGAAAAATCAAAAGTATTTTAATTGGACAGAGGAAGCTGAAAAAAGATTCAGAGTATTAAAGGAAAAGATAACAGAACAACCTATTATGGTTCTGCTAGATTTCAAGAAGATATTTCAAGTGAGGTGTGATGCAAGTGGAGTAGCTATTGGTGTAGTCTTGAGCCAAGACAATAAGCATGTTTCTTATTTCAGTGAGAAGTTGAATGACACTAAGATAAAATATTCAACATATGATAAATAATTTTATGTTCTAATACAAGCTTTGAAAAAGTGGAGGCACTATCTCATTCCAAAGGAGTTTGTCGTGTACAGTGATAATCAGGCTTTACAATTCATAACAAGACAGGAAAAGTTAAACCAAAGACATGCTAAATGGATATAATTCTTGCATAATTTTACTTTTGTTATTAAGCACATTAGTGGTATCACTAACAAGGTTGTTAATTCTTTGAGCAAGTGATGTCTGATTATGCAAGAATTTCAAGTGGAGACCTTAGGGTTTGAACACCTTAAGGAAATGTATCGTGAAGATCCAGATTTTAAAGAGGCTTATGAAGCATGTGAGACCCCTTTTCTAAGGGACATAAGTAATTGGATATAGTATATAATTCAATATGGATTGTTTTTCAAAGGAAGCCAACTTTGTATTCCAAAATGCTCAATGAGAGACAACCTGTTGAAAGAAAAACATAGTGGAGGATTGGTTGGACATTTCGGCCATGATAAGACTTATGTACAGTTGAGTTATTCATACCATTGGCTAGGTATGAGATATGATGTGAAGAAGTTTGTGGACATATGTAGACTTTTCCAGTATGCAAAAGAGAAGCAGCAGAACATTGGTCTGCATTAGCCATTGCCTATTCCAGATAGGCCATGGGATGCCATAAGTATGGATTTTGTGTTGGGATTGAAAAGAACACAGAGGGGGAGTGATTCCATATTTGTTGTGGTTTATATATTTTCAAATATGGCACATTCCATACCATGGTAGAAAACCAATGATGTTACTCACATAGAAAATTTATTTTTCAAGGAAATTGTGAGATTGCATGGCTTGCCTAGGAGTATAGTTTCAGATAGAGATACCAAGTTTGTAGGACACTTTTAGAGAACCATATGGAAAAGGCTGGAAATTGTTTTTTCTTTCAGTTTAGCATATCACCCTCAGAAAAATGGATAAACTGAGGTGGTAAATCAAAGCTTAGGGAATTTTCTGAGGAGCTTGTTCATTGAACATCATAACTAGTGGGATTATATTTTACACCAGGCAGAGTTTTCTTATAATGATTCTCCAAATAGAAGCATTGGAAAATTCCATTTCAAATAGTGTATGGAATGCATCCGAGAGGAATTATGAAGTTAAGGGATTTGAAACATGATGAGTTCAGAAGTGCAAGAGAATAATACTTTGTTGCAAAGATGCAAAAGCTTCATGATTAGATAAAGAGACAGCTGCAGGAGAGAAGTCAGAAGTATAAAATACAAGTTGATCAGAAAAGGAGAGAGGTTCATTTTGAAGTTGGAGACCAAGTTTTAGCACACATGAGGAAAGAGAAGTTCCCAAGGGGAACATATAATAAATTGAAGATGAATAAAATAAGACCATGTAAGATCCTCAAAATGTTTGATGCAAATGCATATGAGATTGAGCTGCCAGAGGATGTGGGAATATCACCCATATTCAATGTTGCAGACCTGTGTTGAAATTACTAAGACAAATGAGAGGGGGGGGTGAATCAGTGGTTATTGTGCTTAAACAATTTTAAGTCTATTAATACATTCTTAATCTTTCTTCAAGTGATCATCAACATTATATAGCATATGGACAATAAAATTAATGAGCATCAATCACACATAAGGTATACACAGAGACAGATTTTCACAAGGAAACCCATAAAGGGAGGAAACCTCTTCTTCTTCGAAATGATAGGCATTCTTTTAAGTTCTGTACATCATCTATAATTGAGCACCAACTCAATGTGAGGCTACTATCTCTATTTTACAAGCTCCAACTTGCTTGAGAGCACCAACTCTCTGGTTTCTCTAGCACCCACTAGAAGGAAGCACCAACTCCCTTAATGTTCCAGCACCAACTTCCAGTTACACGTGCTCCAACCTGTATAAAAAAGAACGCTTGTTCTCCCTTGCACCACCCTGCCACCTTGGTTTCTCTGGCTGCAACCAGATGGAAGCTACAACTCCATGTGTTCAAGCTCCCACTTGAACCTCTGAGGACAACAGTCCTCCCTAGCACCTCCCAACCACCCTGGAATATAAATGAATAATTAAACAACCAACTACACAGATAAATCGATTCTTACCACCTCTTCTCTGTTCTGTAAATCTGGTCTTCTTCTAACTGTTCTGCAATTCTTCTCTTCCTTTGTCTATTTTGTAACTCTTCTCTGCTTCAACTTGTTTTGTCATTATTCTCTGCTTCAAGTCTTTTCCTCATCTGTTACTCTTCTCTGAGTTTTATCTCACACTGCGCATATTTTTAGTCTCACACTGTGCATCCTGTGATTTTCCCTTTCTTATAGTTTAATTCATTTTTCTTCCAGAACAACCAACCACGCACAGTCTGTATCTTTTTCTTTTATGCACCACACCCACAGCAGTTACACTTCACATCTTCTTAGGCAAAATAAAACCATCTAAGCAATTGAAACGCCAACCGATCAAGAATCATGACTTAGTTTAGCTAACAGATTTGTAACTGATCAATTAACTATGAGATGGAACAATAGCCCTCTGATCATATTCAAACTCACTTGAACCATTGGATTAAGAATGAAGAATCTTGTGTCTATTTATCCATTTCATAATTCGGCATTTCCAGATCCCTATGGTGAAGCTTAGCACCTCTAGCTTCTTCCTCCATCTTCCATCGATGTGCCCAATGGCTATGACCATGTGCTTATGCATAAAGTGCTTTCACGATTTCGCATTTCATGAATCTGGAGATGAGGCATCTCGACTCTCCAAGTCACAATCCCTGAAACTCCGAAATGGAGCTTATCGAAATTGACTCCTTCCCTTCTCGTGACCACCGGCGGTGACCATAGGCTGTGCCAAAAAGGTGCTTCATATTTCGCGAGTTTCCACACCATGCTCCGTTGACTCCAAGTCAGTGAAATTCCAATCGCTTGCCACTTGTCCTACGATTCGACGGTTCAAATCTGATCTTGATTCAACAGCTCAGATCATATCATGATTTCGGCATTCTTGTGGTTATGTTTCTTACCTCTCCAAGTCGCGATTCGTGAAACTCCAAAGTGGAGTCAGATCAATGGTCCAGATCACATCTTGATCTGACGGCTGTGATTATATCGCGATTTTGGATATCGCGATTTCAGTGGTTATGTTTCTTGCCTCTCCAAGTCACGATAGGCGAAGCTCCGAGATGGAGCTCAGATCAACGGTCCACGTTCTTGGTGATCCAACGGTCCTGATATTTTCGCGATCTCACATCTCGTTTTTCCTTACATGGAGGTTCTCGTCACTCCAAGTCACGATAGGCGAGACTCTGAGATGGAGCTAGATCAATGGTCCAGAACAAACCTTGATCTGACGACTAAAATAGTTTCGTGATTTCACATATCGCGAATTCGAGAGGTTAGGGAACCCCGTTCCTTTGACTTTCCAGTCAGCGACATGATGATCTTTCACCACGTGTCCTGCCTGAAGATGGACGGTCCTCCTTCTTTCTGGATTTTGTGAGCCCGCTTCTCCTTGCACTGTAATGAACGTGCAGGGTCTCCCTGATCCAACGATGGTCAGAACTTATGCTCAGATCTGACGCCTGAGATCTGTACTCCTCTTCTACGCATTCTTCTTGTCTACAATCAGATCTGACGGTCCTCCTTCTTTCGGGAATTAAAATGGGATCCAACGATCAGAAATGTTGCTTCTCCTCCCGAGCTTACTTTGTTCCACTTACTCTGATTTTTCCATCGATTATCTTCCAACAATCCTCTGCACTATCTCTTCTGAGCTTATTTGAATCTTCTCTGCAGCGTCTTCTCATAATGCCCATCTATTACTTACTTTCTTTACTCATGCCATCTTCATTGTTGTACTTTCCATCAATGACAAGCGAACAAGCATGCGCTATCTGTTAAATATTTTCCAACAACTTGTACCCTTACAGGATGGATGATACAAGAGGACCAAATGATCATAATGAGATTCAGTGGGAAAAGAATATGCCCACAGTAGAAAAGCCACAAATGGAGAAGATCATAGATCAGAGGATTAGTAAGAAGACCAGAAGAAAGGATTATTTTGAGTACCTGGTGAAGTGGAAGGATAACCCAACAGAGGATTCTAGTTGGGTTAATTAATATGACATTCAGAAGCATAGAAAAACAGTGTAGGAGCTCATGGATAAGAGTCCATGAATTTTTGGCCAGAGGAGTATGATGCAGGAGCATCACCATCAACATTAAAGAAGCTAGGTGGAGGACAACTCAACACCTAGTGCGCAGATTTGAAGTTATTTTTGAATTCGAAGGAGGAGTGTGTCTTTCTATTTTGAAAATTTTGTAATTTAAAGATGTTAAATATTTTGAGGCAAGAGCCATCACAAAAGTCTACCAAGGATTGTAATCATTTTAATTATGAGATAAGGTTCTACAGATACTGATTATCGACTCATATCGGAATGTAATCGCCATTCAATGTAATAGTCCTTAGTAGCTGAATGAATTAATTGTGATAGGATAACTCTAAGGTAGTCTGGAGGGAAAGCTCGAGAATACCCTCATTGTATAAATATATGTATTGTATGCCCAAATGAGGTTGTTGAATATTATTGTTGTTGTTGAATGTTATTGGTATTGATGTTGAGAGAGTTGTTGAATCTTATGAGGAGTTGTAGAGAACTATATGAGTCCATGTACATATTTTATTGAATGAATACAAGCAAAGAGGTTTCATTCCAATTGTATGGTGTTGTGTTCATCTGAGTTATTTGAGTACAGGTGATGTTTCTTTATGCTCTTTTTGTTTTATCTGTTTATGTATCTTTTATGCATGAATATGTTTTTCGTGGTTAAGTGTGGAAACCTTNAGAGGTTTCATTCCAATTGTATGGTGTTGTGTTCATCTGAGTTATTTGAGTACAGGTGATGTTTCTTTATGCTCTTTTTGTTTTATCTGTTTATGTATCTTTTATGCATGAATATGTTTTTCGTGGTTAAGTGTGGAAACCTTTGATGTTTTTGTAAGTTTCATTTGTTTTCTCTTCTAAGATTCCTGGTGCAAGGAGTGCACAGTGCCCGCAAGGAGTGCGTAGGCCGAGTCGAGATATACTTGGAATCTTAGAAGAGATAACGTGAATTTACAGTGGAAGTGAAAGGAGTGAAAAATCGTTTAGTTTAAGTGCAGAGAGTGCATAGTTGTTCAGAGGAGAGAAAATATTTGATAATACCCATGCAAGGAGTGCATCGGGCCAACACATTCTTTAATTATTGAAGAAGTTTCAGAGGAGGAGAACGCAAGGAGTGAGTGAGGAGATTTTCTTCAAAAATATCTAAGTCTAAACATTTCTCAAAAAACTCTAAGTCTGAAATTCATCAGAAGTTTCAGGGATGGAAGGAGTGCGCCAGAGGTCTATAAACCTTAGAGTAACAAAGCTCAGAAGATTTCGCGAGTATAAAATTTCCACAGGAGGGACTTAGAAAATTTCTGATTCTATAGGTTTAAAGTATCAAAGGAGCGCACAGGACAGAGACTCTATTTGTCTCGTGCAGTCAAGCTCAGGAAGGACAGTGGTCAGAATATTCAAGGAGGAAAAGATTCACTTATTTAAAGTTTGAATGGTGGAGATCTGTTCGGGAGGATCCAAGGTCTATTGTCACCCTTATATCTAGAGAGATAGTGTGGGGTTTAACCTTGTAAGTCTTTAAGACTTCGCGCGTTCGGAGAAGTTTTCGATCAAGTCCAAAAGAAGGAGTTTTCGAGGATCAATATCTACGGTCAAGATCCATTCAGGAGTTTGCAGGAGCGTGGACATTCATTGGATCAGGAGGAGCTGCACATGAGTTAATCGGTGAATTCCTTTAGACTTCGTGCATTCGAATAATTTGGCTTGTGGAGAAGTCAGGACCCCCAAATTCTTGAAGGCCGAAGTGAATCATGACCGTCCAAAAATATGAGTACCTGCGTCAGTAGATTGTGTACTCCGGTGAACAAGCATTTCAGTGGAAGTAGGAGTGGAGGACTCCCGAAGTCCTGAAGCTCGGAGTTCATCCAGGTCATCCATAGTAAAGGACATGCGTCGTCAGATCAGGTAGTCCAGAGGATAGATACTCTGGGAGAATAGTGGGAATAAGAGGTCGATCTCTCTAGAGTCCCGAAGTCTGAACTAGATCTGGACCGTTGATTTCAGGAAGGGTACGTGGCAGCAGATCTGAAGGTCCGACACTCTGGAGAAAACGTAGTGTGGCGTTGTGGAGACTCGCGGAGGCCCGAAGACCTGGAGTTAATACCAACCACCCATTGGATAGGGAGTGTGGCACAAGATCCCACAGTCTGAGAACTTGACACTTCAGCAAAATCAAAGCGTTGTGAAAACAAGGAGAAAATCACCAAAGTCCCGAAAGGCATCCTAGTCGTCGATCTAGGAGGGGACACATGAAGGCAAGAGAACTTGTTCGACGTTTCGACGTCGAGAGATATAAAGCATTGTGTTGTTTTATGACCAAAGAAAATCATCGAATACCAAAGGCAATTGATCTAGACCGTCCATTTGATCGAAGCTTGTGTAACGTCGATCTCATCTTGGCGAAAGTGCTTTTCGGAGATCCAAGAAAGTTGTGGAAAAAGGGTGTTGTGAAGAAATCGTCGAAGCCCAAAAATATAATCTGGGTCGTCAATATCATAGCTCATTGTGGACCATTGATCTAGTTTCCTAGTGTTCAGCAGTCCATGGAATCTATGTTAAGAGATAAGAGGGATAAGAAGTCTCGAAGTCCCGAAACTTTCAGGGTTTGAAGATTTGGCCCACGATTTTGGTCCTCGGCCTCCGGGGAGGTTTTGTAAGTGCTCARGGACTCCTGAAAAGGAAAAATTACACTCAGGAAGAAGTTTTAAGGACATGTGCATTAATATTTTGGGMTCAGAGGGAGCCCGCGAGCTAATTTCAGCTCTCGACTAGAACGATCCTAGACCGGGAGGTCGYGCGGACCCTCTGAGAGGGTGGGGTCTGCATCACAATGTGGATATGAACACATGAATACATAAGAAAACTCATTTCACAAGATAAAACACATCATGTATAGATTTATAATAGATCTAATGACATGACATGAAAATTCYAATTCTCTCTAAAGATTATGATAATGATATACAATCAAATAAGGGGGAAAGTCRTGTGCATGTTCTATTGATCTAATGAAACAATTTACAACTTACAATATGATAGACTATTAAAGCTCTATCCAAACTCCTTKCCCAAGCACCATGATTAATCCGACAGAATAAACTCTTTTTATTTTCTCCTCCTCCCTTTTCCCATGAGAGACCCTAAATATATAGGATAATGGAGACAAGACGAGGGATAAGTCTTAGGAACTCGAGATAGAAGGATTCTCAAGGTTGAATTTTGAACAATTTGAGATTTCATCTCATCCTTTGGTAACTAATGCTAATTGAGGAATAATAGACCTGGTCGCACCCTCCATTCTTGCAGAGGGCGATCGGTCGCACCTTGTAAAAGGACAGGGAGCGACCATAAATTTTTGTTACAGGCTATAAAAGGACAACCAATGACTAGGCAAAAAGGTATTGCAAACTCGAGGGGAAAGTGGTATAATTGAGTGTTTCGGACTGATAACCTCTAGATGATGCTAATCAAGTGATCAGGTGGAAAATAAATGTATAAAATATGGCCCCTAAAGTGTGACGTCAAAATAGGTGTCTGATGGCCGAAAAAATTTATGAACTAATCCCAGAAATTTGGGAGAAGGAAGTTGGGAAGAAACCATCATTAGTCCTGCATAATAATAAAATCCCCAAGGCGGGCATACCCATGCTCAGTAATAAAAACTAAGCATAAATGCCAAAAATAGTACACTGCAGATCCATGCATGATGTAGACAATTAGATCATGGCCATGAAAAAATACACTGTGGATACATGTCACAAGTGAAGACATAGCCACGACCAAGTAAAAATGTGGATCTATGTCACAGTATACAAATCAATGAGATGAGTCAATTCCCAAGTGATCTCTAAAGTACTCATTAATAACTCCATTGCAACTTGGGAGGAAATTCCATCAAGGAATGTGGTGGTCTCAACCCAAGGTATTTGTCCCAAATCTAAATGGTATGAATCTACAACATGTGAATAAATGAGTTGAGGTCGAGCATGGTAGAAACTGTCTGATTACCGATCATTGATGTATATCGTTAATAGACATGAGGGAACCCGTCGATGATGATGATGGACCCCAAGATACCTAGTACAATCTAGCAAGTGTGAATAAATGAGTTGAATTTGAACACTCATCTATTCATTCAACAAGAGCCAATGGTGTAAACCCACTACCGAAATGCAAGGGAATCTGCCACTTATGTCTACAAATCCCAGGGTACTAAATAGTTTCTAGATTTCAAACCTAGATAATGATTTGGAGTCGAAATGATGAAATCCGTCGAAGTAGGGTCGTGATGTATCCCCCATGAATCGACATGAAACATATAAATGTAGATGGTGTGAAGAGTGTAATAATAGAGCACAACTAACACATGGATGGCTATAATGAATGGCCTAAGGGACTGAAATTGGCCGACATAATGAATGGCCTAAGGGAATGAAATTGGTCGACATAGGCTAACTTCCCTTGAACAAAAAAACATGACAAATAACTTGAATTGGCAACATTGACTCATTAATGACTGAAACACTTGCCATGGATGACCGGAAGAGTAACCATTTGATGAAGTTCGAAAACTCATGGAGACGGTGATGACTCAAAGACAATGGATAACCAAATTGTTGGACATAAATGAAAAACATGTGCATTGTTCAAGGGAGACTTGATGGACAACTTCCATTTGTGAATATGACTAGATGAAACCCCCCCCCCCCACACTCTTCTTTTTCTTTCATGTTTGAACAAGTGCGAAATAAAATAAAAGTGTGCTCGATATTCTCACCCGTGGATTTATTCTCGAGCCTGGGGAAGAGAATGGTGCTCAATGATCTTTTCTATATTTAAGGAGTCTAGAAAGATCTGAAAGAAAACTCCATATACAATGCCGTGGATTTAAATAGCCTAAGAAATTAAATGCTCATTTTTTCATTTCATATTTAGAGAGTCTGAAAAGGAAAACAAGACTCCAAGGGTATTATTTTTCGTAAATTTAGTCCCCTGAGCCCGAAAAAGTATAAAACAATACAAGGGAGAACTCTTCTAGCCAAGGTTGACTAGAGTATTCATTTTTTGTAATCAGTCCATCAGGTCTGAAAAATGGTTAAATGTACACCGAATAGATGTCCTTTTGAATCCTTGTAACGAGTGTGAAAGGAAACAAACTCACTCGACAATATTTTCATGTTTAGAGAGTCTGAAAAGAGATTAAAGGAGACTCTAGGGCATTCCTTTGTCATGGTTGAGGACATAGTGCAACAAAGGGGTAATAGTAAGCTCATTTGGAGAGAACAAGTGGTATTGATGAAGTTCCGGGAGCATGGAATGTGACTAAAGCAATGGACTGCAACAAGACATGGAAAATGATGACCACTTATAACAGTAGTTCTCAACCAGGGGTGTTGAAAATGGAAGCAAGTAGGTGGATAGTGATCAAGCATGGATGAGATGTGATAGGTAATGGAAGAAAATGGTGTAGCAACAATGAGCAGCGAGATAACAAGACTAATAAAGTGTGACCATTTAAATAACAAAAATGGTGGGAATCTCCTCTGGGAAGGCTTGAACCAAAGGTACAATGCTGACAGTATGGATGGTTAATAATGCAAAGAGGAAAATGTAGGGAAAAACCTATCCCTATATGTCAGGTTAGAGACACATATCTCAAGTTCAAAATAATTCCCCATGTAAAAAAAATGTCCTTAGAATCCTTTCAACACATGAAAACTAGATTCCAAGGTCAAAACGCATAGTGAAATCCCAAAAAGAAAATATTTTTGGATTTTTTGGATATGATATACACAAAAAAAGGCACTCACACCACACACCTATGTACAAGGCACTACACATATTGATAACTTACACCAAGTAGAGCCCATTTCTAAGCTCAGACCAAGGATCTTTTTCATAATCGATGAACTCATGAGCCATTATGGGCATCATAAGGCTCACCATGTCGGGCCCATGCCACATAGGAAAGGATTTATGGATACTAATATAATCATCATGAGTGGTTGTGTGAGCTATGGAATCTCCTTGATGGGATCCATCAAGACACGAGGGAAGTACAAAACACAAATCCTCGACGGGAGCGATAGCAGAAAATTTAGTTTCGAGTTCTGAAAATGAAATCTGAGGAGGAAAAAGGTTAAGACTAGGGGTTTCACTGGATGCCCCAACAAATTCCCCCAGTCCAAGATCAAAACTCATCATGTTAATTCTCGTCAGTTCTAAATTGGGGAGAAGGATGATATGATGATTTTCATCCTAAAATCAAGATTTATGTGGGGTGGCTTGTTTTTTGGATTCAGAGGATCCACAGTATGGCTTATCAATGGAAGCCATGACTTCCAAGATGGCCTCTTCTGAAGGAAACTCGGTATCTAGGAAATCATGTGAAGTGAGAGACTGAAAAACCTGTATGGGTGGAGAAGGTTGATCACACTCCATATAAGGATTGAGTTGTTGACTAGTATCAATGGATGTTGATGGGATAGATACTCCATGTGAGTCAACATCCTCAGAATGAGGTACCACCCAAGGATCAATTGACTCGAGGGATTCACCGGTAGATGAGTAAATCATGTTGATAGGAGTAATATGGGTTGTTTCAGGTGCAAGAAGGGGGAATATCCCCATAAGATATGGATCCTCAAACATACCTACACCGACACTTTTGTACTTTGTGGAAGAATCACCTATAAAAGGCACGTTGGTGTTAGGATTAGCTTGCAAGTCAGGTGTGCAATAGTCGAGCTAGTCGATGGTTATTATCTTTCCTTGATGGGTCAAATGTATAATGTAAAAGAAATTGGATGTAATGACCTTCATTGCATAGAAAAAAGTGTGACCCAAGAGCATATTATAGTCAAGTGTGGTGTCCACCACTTCGACTTCCACAAAGATAGTCTTTCCCCCGAGCTCAATGGATAAGGAGGTGAGAATTATGTGAGGTTCAAAAGAATTTCCATCAAAATATTTTAGGATGGTTTGAGATGTGGTGAGTTGAGGCGAACCAATGGATTTCCAACATGAAAAAGACATAATGCAAGTGGTCATTCCTTTTTCGATCACCGTATGAAAGATATTCTTGTTCAAACAACCATGTATTGGGCCAGCAAATCTTTGGGGGCTTTGGCCTATCTCAAGATTCAAATTATTTGATGCTACCCTTTTCCTTGAACAAGTCATTGAGGTTTGTAGGCATTTAAAACTTTTAGTTTACAAAATGTAATACCATTACATGTATGAAAGGACCAAAAGATAAAATCCTCACATGGATGAAGGATGAGAACTTGTGGTCTTGAATGGGTTTCATTAATCCTCAAAAACTCAAACTCGTTACTTTGTATGAGAATGGAAACCAATCAAGACACATGTCAAGACAACGAACCTTTGGGTCATTTTAGGCACTCATGATACTAGATGTTTGATGAAACACACATAACTCAAACTTAGACTATTTTAAGGATCTAGAAAATACATAAACTTTCTTGGTATGCTAAATTGTAACAAAATTGTTTAGAAACCAAATAGGAAAAATATATTAACATATATACCAGAAAATGTAAAAGGTATTAAAAGAAAACCATTTCCTAAAAGACTTTGTAATTACCAAATGACCTTGTTCATGCTATGGCATCCTAAAGAAGATGACACGAAATAAAAACTAGAACTCACAATTCCTAGAAGGACAATGAAAGCAAATTTGTTTAGGGTTCTCCATTTTTAAAGAGGGTAATAGATTTGTCATCGGAGGTTCTCTTTACTTTTGAGGAAAATGAAACTCTTCGTTGTACATTTTCTTTCTAGATATTTGGGATAATCAATGTTGTCGTACTTTCATAGAGAAATGGTAATGGATTGTAACACCCCAGTTTTGATCCCCAATGTAAAAAAAGTTACCAACTTAAGGAGAAATCTCCAGAATTCTCATTTTTTAGAGGTCGCATATTTAACCCCGTTTCAAAAAATGGTGCTACATTTTTTGAAACAAGGGTAAAAACAATAGCACCATTTTTTGAAACGAGGGTTTGCGACCTCTAAACAACAAGAACTCTATCGGTAGCACCCTTTTCCTGGGTGTGGTTAAAATTTTGACTTGTTCAACATCGCAACCTTGAGAATCGATATCATTGTGGAAAAAACCCTTAAAATAGACCCTTAAATTCCAACTTGTTTGAAATCATGGCCATCACAAAAACTCAAAAACTTAAAATTGACCACGAGTTGAAAAGTGATGCTACCAGTATCACCCATTTTATTTTTGGAGTTAAAATTAATACATAATTGAAATCACAGACTTGAGAGCCCGTACCATCGCAGAGAAGAAACTTGAAATTGAATCCTAAAACACTACTTGAAAATGTGTGTGTGTGTGTGTGTGTGTGTGTGATGATGATGATGATGATGATGATTAACATCCACTAAGACCTAATTGGTCTATTAGACCTTAAGAGGGTAAGTGATTACTTGTGATTCTTTAGAATTTTGTTTATGTGCTCAAAAAGCATTAAGAGAATCTTTCCGAGATCACCATACTTTTGTTGAGTTAAGAGGTTAGGAAGGTTGGTAGTGTGATCAATATTTTGAAAATGAGATCTAATATGGGTATATGTTGGAAAATCTAAGAGAAAGTGATTTTCATCTTCAACCTTCTTAGTGTCACAAAGGTGACACACTCTTTCATCCCATGGCGTTTTAGGAATTGACCAATGCCCAGTTTCACTATGGAGCTCGTGAGAATATGTTCTTATCTTAACAATGCTTATTTTTTTCTTTACACTTGGCAAAGCAGATAGATAATTTTGATCTTCTAGAATAAGGTTGAATACATCTTTATAATACCTTAATTTTATTTTTTCCTCTAACTCTTTATCACACCACATTTTTTCCTTAAATTTTGATTTGACATTTTTTT
>ML782879.1:60896-74646 GCA_009831015.1 Picea engelmannii | reverse complement strand
GACCTTGAATCATAGCCCCGACAACCGTCAGAACTCGAGAAGATGCGCCGGAGTTAGACTCTAGAGTGCAGAGGAAGAGTCCTAACCGTTGATCTCGGTAGGACACGTGTCAGCGTTTGGGAGGCGTCGGGATTTTTACCATCAGATATTTACGGAGTATAGAACCGTTACATATTGAAATCACGATACGCGATTTCCCGAGCAGATCTGTACCGTCCATTGTGCAGGACGCGTGTCAGAGGATCCCGTAGAGTCGTGGATCAGGAAATCGGAGTTCTCGAGGCCATGAGAACCCGGACATCATAAGTCCCGAAACCCCGAGAATCAATCCGGGCCATCCATCTACGAGGACAGGTGGCAAAGGATCGGGCGTCATCGGAGTTTCGATGGTAAGGAAATTGTGCAACAGGAAATCACGATCCGCGATTTCCCGATGAGATCTGAGCCGCTCATGACGAGGATGCGTGTCAGAGGATCCCGAGGGCTCGGGGTTCGGCATTTCGGGATTCTCGATGGCGAGAAAATCACATCCGGAGAACTCGCGAACCCTGAAAGCCCGACGTAATTAACTTAACACTTAAACCTTCTTCAAGGATTAATTAATGATTGTTTAAGTAAGACTTGATTATATCGCGAAATCGGAGATCGCGGATTCGAGGTTCAGTATGCACCAAATCTTTGTTGTGGGAAGACCCGAATCCCGACAGGGTGTTACAAGGCCATAGTCACGGGGGGGCGGTCATATAGACCCAGGTACAGCCAGTAGGGGCTAGCCCTTAGAGACGGAGCTCATCGAAATATCGGGGATCGGGAGTCTGTAAGGACAGAGGTTTGTGACGACAAAAGTCGCGAAATCCCGAAACCCCGATGAGAAGTTGTCATATAGGAACAGGTCGTATAGACCAAAGGCTTAATCAAGTGGGGCTGAGGCAAACCAGGGGCGCATCGAAAACTCGTTCCATCAGAGATCGGGGATTCGAGAGGACGGGGACCCTCGACACCGCAACCTCCGAAACCCCGAATCCCGATATTGAATCAGGGATTGGCATTTTGCAATTGCAGGTTTCTGGAGATTTCTCATTAGTGGGAGATCAATCCAAAATTTTTAAAAATAATGATAGTGGGTGTGTTACATAGCCAGACTTCAGATCAATCTTACTGAAGTATTTGGCCCCTGTGAGTTGATCAAGGAGGTCGTCGATTTGGGGAATCGGGTACTGGTTTCTAACTATGATTTTATTTAGAGCTTGGTAATCAATGCAGAGTCGCCATGTTCCATATTTCTTCTATACCAGCACGATTGGGCTCCCGCAAGGTGATGAGCTGGGATGGATGTGCCCCTTGTGGAGCAGTTCTTGGATTTGTCGCTTGATCTCCTCTTTCTCTAATAGAGAGGGACAATAGACTGGCCCATTGGGCAGCGGTGCATCGGGGATCAGATCGATGGGGTGCTTGACCTGGTAGTGCAAAGGTACCCCAGTAGGTGAGGAGAAGATATTCGAGTATTATTCCATGACCTTATCTACTTGCTTCTGTTATGTGGAGAGGTCAGTCGCAGAGACCCTAGATGTGGCTGTGAACTTTCACTTATTCTAAGAGTGAATCATGAAGAAGACAAACTTCCCCATCTAAGAGATTACCTTCTTGCATTGCTTAGCAGAGATCAAGGAAATAGCACTAGGTGGGACTGCCTCAGTTATCCTGTAAAATTTCATGTTCAAGTAATAATAACACTACAAGGCCTAGACTCATATACAACATGATTTTTCCATAAATAAGGTTGGCCCAAAAGAACATCACAAACTTCAAGAGGAGAAATATCACACAATACCTCGTCTTTGAAGGGCTTGATGTCGTATGACAGTCGACACTGTTGGCTGACGCGGAGATCGCTTCCTTGGTGGAGCCATCCAATGGTGTAGGGTTGTGGGTGCAGCGTTGTGGGCAGGGCCAACCACTTAATGACCTCTGCAAATATGAGTTTATTCTGGCTACCGCTATCAATAATGAAGTGCAGCGGGGTGCCTTTTACCCACATCTATGAATGGAAGAGGCTCTCTCCTTCTTCTGGCTCATCTAGTTCATCAAGCTAGAGCTTGGTGGTAGCAATGGTGGCACAGGGTTCCGCATCAATGATCCATCTTCCCCTTTCTGGTCCTGGCTCAGAGTTAGAATCTGCATCTGATTCAGAGGCTTTCACTTCGGCCACCAACGACTGATTTGAGCGACAATCAGCAGTGTTATGCCAAGGGCTCTTATGGAAGTCACACCACTTCCCGGTATCTTTCTTTGTCTTTCTGGTGTCCTTCTTTGCTTGCAACTTAGACTGGTTGTCCTGATACTGTCCATATTTGATATGTCCTTTGTTCTATGGGCTAGGGCCTCCCTTTACTGGCTTTTGTTGTGAGGGGTTCCTAAGCCCAAATTGCCGCATCTTTTGTTTGAGCTTCTGCTCGATTTTGATAGCATATCAGTAGGTTGGTCGTGCCCAAGGATGAGATGTCTAGAAACTCCATTTTGGTCTGGATGTATCTATGTAGAGCACCGTGATACTTGAGAACCAGATGTCGCTCTAAATATTTGATACCCATCTTGGTGCGCAAGGCATGGAAGATATTTGTGAAATCTGGCACTGCTTGGTCTCTTTCTTGCCGCAGTGTGGTCCATTTGGTATATAAGTCGTCATAACTTCCGAGAAGGTAGTATTTCTCCTTAATATAATTCCTAAAGAAATCCCAGGTGGTTGTGACTGTAAATAATGAGGGTTCCTCTATTTCCTTTTGCTCACAGAAAGTTTCCCACCAATATTTGACATGGGGAACGGATTTGAGGAGTGCAAAAGTAATCTTTTCTCTATTCGAGAAGTTATGGACAAAAAAATACCCTTCTAGCAGATTCAACCACTTGTCTACAACATATGCATCTATCTGACCTTCAAATATAGGAATATCAAATTTTATTTGTACCTTGAAGGGGTGGCGCCTCCACTTGAATAAGATGTGTCACATGTTGGTAGTCGTCGAAGGATTTACGCGAAACTATCCATCATCTCGTTCCTCTGTTGCGTGAGGGATTCCTCAATCAATAGTTTGAAAGGATCTCCTATCCCATCATCTTTATTTTCTCCTACCATGAGAGGTCGCTTGGGCGTGCGAGAGATTTTTTCCTCAAGAGAAACAAGCTCAAGACCCAACTCTTTGTACTCTGACCTCGTTGGGGACATGCATTAAGATGACAAGGAGAACACCGCTCTGATACCACTGATCCAGATTTTATGAGAAAAATGAAATGAATACATATTATTAACAGGTTCTTAACACAAAATAACAGAGATACAGTAAAACTAGTTTTCTATTCAATAATGAAATAAGATGAAACTGTAAAATGTAGCGGAAACAAGCTTGTTGGAATGGTGGCGGCTTATCTCCGAGAAGAGATGTGACGGCTGCACACATTCGCAAGAAGATGATTACAATGAGGCTCTCGAGGCCTTTTTACAATAAGAAGGAATTCCAAAAACCCTAGACATCCAAAAACCTAACCCTAGGAGATGAACCGCCAAAAGTCATGTGGGCCTCGTTTGGGTAAGTTAGTACATCAACTTCCCGGGGTCATAACTTTTTCATACGATCTTCGTTTTAGGCGTATGATAGCCCGTTGGAAAGGTGTCATTGAGGATATTCATTTTGGGGGCTCAATCATGTCATAGGATGATATTGATAAGCTCAATCCCTAAAAACCTTCATTTAGGCCCTCAAAATGGTCTCAGAAGTTAAAACTGCTAAAAATATTAAATTGCCAAAATTGCCAGAAAACTGTTTTGAGCCAGTTGGAAAAGGTGAGTGGCCAATGATATCCACCTGGATCACTTTGGTTCATTTTATTTAAGTTCAAGGGATTCAATTAACCAATCCCAAGAACGATTCACTTCATCCAAGGCATACACAACTAGGACTTTGATCAATCTCTGGTGAAAAGTACTCTTACTGGCAGTTGCATGGTGAGATTGTATTCTTTTAGACATTTTTGTCAAGATTTTAAATAAAAATAATGGTATACATAGAGGGATGTCACCATTTAAGTGCATCAACAGTCTAATGTGATAAAGATGAACAAAGGAGAAACGTCATTCACATGTAATATACATGTGAATCACCATTAGAGAAGTTTGTCATTCCTTCTTCAACTAGCTCTGTGGGATGCCTTGACTCCAGTTAGGATCTTGGTGTTCTGGGAGCAAAAACTGGTTGACAAATTGCATAGGCATCTCCTCCTTCCACCATATCTCTCCATACATGGATATCCTACATGGTGTCTCGATTGAATACTATGTCACATGAATTAAAACCTTCCCCACCATTGTTTTGAATCCATCAAAGTTCTGAACAAACATCAAAGAAATTTTCTCATGATATCCCTGTAGCATTGAGCAGAAGTTAAACCACCTTGCCCTTCTGAACCTTTGCGAATCTCTAGGTAAGTTTCAAGCAATTCAACACCCTCTGGTTCTAGTCGGGTAACTTGCCCGCTTTTCTTAGGTATCATAATGCATATCACTGAATTTCAAAGTCTGTCTAGGGTTTCTACCATCAACAACTATAGATCTTCTGAAAATGTTGTGGAAGAGGTTGACGACCTGCGATATGATTTAAAGTGAAGGAGTACAACCCTGATCTCTTCGAATGAGTATAAAACTGAGGACACAACTTTAATCTTTAATCGTCAATCATGCTGGCTTTTAGGATAAAATATCGGGCATCCTTTGACATGATCTTGTGAAGTGGCGCATGCCAAATGATGATTACTCCTGGCGCTACAAGAATAGTGTTATTCTTGTAGCGCCTTTTCCCTTTAGCAAAATTTCAAATTTAAAATGAGGGAAAGGACTTATGATTTGATGGATAGATTCTAAACAATCTAATCCTACCTTAATCACACTAAAAAATGTTATAAAACACTCAAAATAGACAATGCAAGCTCACTTTAAAATTGTAGAGGTAGATAACAAAGTGAAAAATAATGCTAGGAATAGACAGGGTAGGGAAGAGAATAGCTCAACAGTCATTAGTAAAGTTAATACTAACAGTACCATCTCTCAAGGTTGTGATTTCAATTATGTATTAATTTTAACTCCAAAAAATATGGGTGATACTAATAGCATCACTTTTCGACTTAGGGTCAATTTTAAGGTTTTAATTTTTTGTGATGGTCATGATTTCAAACAAGTCGGAATTTAAAGGTCAATTTTAAGGGTTTTGTTTGCAACGGTATCGATTCTCAAGGTTGCGATGTCAAACAAATTGGAATTTTTACCACCCCTAAAAAAAGGGTGCTACTGATAGAACCTCTTTTTAAAATGGGGGTTGATTTTGGTGTTTTTGAAACAAAAATAGGGGTTTTTTGGACCAAATTTCTCATTTTGAGGTCATAGTTCTCATTAATTTGGTATCTATGTTTGTAGCATTGTATATTTGTAAATATTATGAATGGTTGGGGTCCAAGTGATGTAATATGTAAACATTATACATTTAAAATAATAAAATGAAATACAATATCAGTTGTAGACGAGTAAGGACCAGAGTAATCGGGGAATATGATTCCACAAGAGAGGGGGTTTAATGGAGGGTTTTGAGGGGTTTTCATATGTGTTGAGTCTTAAGCCACCTTCATAAATCAAATTTTCAATTATCTGTTTATTCCTTTGACTTATTAAGCACTCAATCATTGAATTCATGTAAGAGGTTGGGTGAGGTATTCATCCCACCCAGTCATGACAATATGGGATGACTATAATTATCCTTGGGGGAAAGTAAGAATCAAGCAAGCAAGGGAGAAGAGGAAATTTGAGTAGGAAGAAGTGCATTTTTATAGTTAACAAGAGGGGAAGAAAACCATAGTGGAGTGTTGGGAAAGAGTGGGCAGCCATAGTGGGTATTGAAGACAACTTGTTGAAGATGGTAATTATGTTGAGAATAGGGCTTCCATGTCTGTAAGTGATTTCTAGTGAAAAATTACATGAAGAGAATTTGTGAGTGTTGTGTGAACACTCATGTTGCAACTAGATTTCCTAAAACCCCAAATAGTGAGATTCTCGGTCGGTCTATGTTGGAGCCCTGGAGGGGATGGAGATTTTCTGAGAAACTATAGTGCAGAGAATGAAATACCATCCCTTGGGTTGTGAAAATTGATAGGAAAGAGAGTTGGGCGGTTGGAATTGTTTTAGGAGTCGCGTCACTATGTTTAGTGAAATTTGAGCTATTAAAGTGGACTGTAAAACTCCATAGGAACTTGTCCTTCCTTATGGACTCATAGCCCAACTCGAGGGTGGCTTGTTGCAGAGAGAAGTGGTGCAATGGAGCCTACAATTGGATGGAACATCCGTCGTCTACAACTGGTTGTGTAAAAACGTTTTTGAAAGATAAATGTTTTTACCACTATGTCATTTATAGTTCTAATGTTATGATTGAATGTTTCTATGAATGTTGTGTGAGCTTTTAATCATTACTATGCATGTTCAAATCTTTTGCATTCATGTTTTTAAGAATTGTTGATAATAGCATGATCATGTATGTCATGTTGCACATATTTTCCACATTTGAATTGATATGTTAGTCGATTCATTAGTAATGTGGCCCTAACATGGGATTTGGTTATGTTATAGATTGGTATCAGAGCTTTTGGTTCAACATCAGACCCGTATGGGCCAAAAATCAACGTGAATTTGATAAATTTTTGGTCGTAGCTTTTTATTCTGCATTAAATTTGGGGAAAAATCAAAGTGAAATCCCCAAATTTCTAAGAAATTTCAGGTTGAATTTCCCTCTAAATCATGAAAGGGACGATTAATGGCATCGATATACAAGTTGCAAAGTTAAAATTTGGCCTAGGAGGTCAAATTTTGTGTTTCCATGGCAGCCATGAAGCTAAGCGAAATGGGTAGTTGATATCACATTGATCTTGACACCAATGGTCCAAATTCATCCTAGATTTTGACAAAAACTTCTAAGTAATTTCAATATCGTTGAAGAAGAATTTAGAGTTAAATGAAGTTTCGTGAATCAACATTCGAAATCGTATTTGATCTTAATATCAACGATAAAGAACCATCGTAGATTTGGTCAAAAACTTCTAAGTTTTTTTGAATTCACTGATGGAAGTTTTTCAGAGTTCGCCAAAAAAGAAGGTTTTTCAAAGTTTGTCGAAGAATGAAGTTTTTCCAAGTTTGTCGATGGAAGTTTTTTTAGAGTTCACCAAAAAAGGATATTTTTCAAAGTTCATCAAAAAAAAAAAAATTCCAAGTTTGCAAATGGAATTTTTTCAGAGTTTGCCGAAAAATGAGGTTTTTTAGAGTTCGCTGAAAAATGAGGTTTTTCCAAGTTCGTTGATGGAAGTGTTTTAGAGTTTGTGAAAAAGTGAGGTTTTTCAAGTTCATCAAAGAAACCGTTTTGGAGGTTTCCAAAACATTTTATGAGTTGCAGATGGAGAAGAATTTTGGAGTTCGCCAAAAAGAAAATTTTCAATACACTGAAGAAACCATTTTGGAGGTTGTCTAAGTGCATTTTGCAAATCACCAATGGAGAATAATTTTTTGGACTACTGAAGAAACTATTTTTCAGTTCGTCGAAAGAAGGATTTCAGGGTTCACCAATAGAAGGATTTTGGTGATTGTCGATAGGAGAAATCTCCAAGTTGTTGATGGAAGAAATAAGTTGGTCGACAATGAAGGGAAAGGAGGATGATGACATGGAAAATTCATGGAATGATAGGTGGACATGAGAATCCACATGCCATGCCATGTCAGCTAGATTTCCATACCAGCAAGATGATGGTTTTCATAATAAAAAATTAAAAAACAAGTATGGGACCAAAAAATTGTTTGTTCATAACAAGAGTAGAAAAACTTAGAATCAAATGAAATTTAAAGGATATGTCAGCAGTGAGGAAGGATACAAAAGTTCCACTGAAGGCCACTAGCCATTTCTCCTTAAATTTTCCAGAAAATGCAAATGGGTGGTTCTCTTTAAAAGAGGTCATGTTATTGATGAAATTTTTATATTGAGTCCAAAAAGAAGACATGAAAATACCAAGTGGATATTTTGGTCAAATTCTGAGTTTGGAATGGGGACACAAAAACAGGGAAAAAACCACTAGTCTCGGATACTTTCTTGGGATTTTTGGAATCTTTAGAGGAGGAAAAAGGACCCCGGATCACAAATCTAGAAAAAATTATTTACTCAACATTTTACCTCCTCAAGAATTAAGACAAATTTATCTTGAAGAAGTTTTTGTTAGTTTTTGTAAAGCCTCTTCCCTTATATCGGGGTTCAAATTTGAACAATGAATTTATTCTCTAATTCATGTTTATATATTCATCAAGTAAATCTAATATCCAGTTCTGATATATATAAACAATTAAATCTTAGGTTATACGTATGCATCTTTAACTTTTAACAACACAAAAACAACAATAAGTAAAATCATTAGTGGAATACATGTTGAAGAGAAGTTTTCTCTTTTCAATTTGTTCCTTTTCTCTGCCTCTACCCGCTGATCACTTGTCTTGATAAATGGCCTGGATAGAATCCTCCCAGCCAGCTAGGAACAAAGCCTCTCCAACTCCCTATCTCTAGGAAATCGGATTTCCTAGCCCTCGAGCCAAAAATCCCAGCAACATTAGTGCCCTAGTAAAAATCCTTAAATAAATTCCCCAAAGAAATTTTTCCTTCCATTCCCCTCCTTTCTCCTTCCTCTTTCTCCCAATATTTCCCCAAAAAAAATCCATCTTCCTTATCCTCCTCTCTCGAATCCCCCTCCCTCATTCAAT
Source organism: Picea engelmannii (assembly GCA_009831015.1). Lineage (NCBI taxonomy): Eukaryota > Viridiplantae > Streptophyta > Pinopsida > Pinales > Pinaceae > Picea > Picea engelmannii. The sequence goes on along the minus strand of ML782879.1, from coordinate 65,822 downwards.
TCCCAACTGCCTTATCGTCTCATTAATTACCTAACCTACCTTTAAATAATAAAATAACAAAATGATTCAAATATAGTTATTTCAATAATTAATTTAATTTAAATTAAGAAATTATGATCATTAAGAAATCAAATTGGGTTGTTACATACACTCACCCTTCAAGAAACTTCATCCCTAAGTTATAGTAATTTACAATACAAGAGTAATGATACATGATTCATACATCCATATTATATGAACAACAACATCAATTTAAATCACGTATACATACTAGTATACATGTGCAAGGCATGTATGTGTAGCTAGCACATACATGACTCGCACGTGTACTAATGACAATATTTATTACACCTAATGCAATTCATGTATTCTCCCAATCCAATCAACAATGTTATATATTTCATAAAGAATGGTAAATCATTTGAAATATTTGCAAAATCCTTCAATTATATTAATTTAACGCAAGCAACATTTACATAGATAATTCTAGTTTTTTTTTAGAGGAAATCAAGCAGTTTTGCTATAAGATTAAAAAAGAACTACACACACTCTCAACTACTTCTAGTCATCTTGCCTCCCTAACTTACTTCCATCTTCCACCCCTATCCTTCCTTTGTTGGACTTTCTTGAAGCATCAACTATATTGACCTAACTCTAGATAGAACCCGTAAGTGGAAGTGCCAACTACCTTGACCAAGCTTCCCCAACATGAAACTAGCAGTCATCATCACACGTCTAGGGGAGCATGAGCTAACACCATCCTCCCATGACTCCAGGTTTCATAGGATACACGGTGGGAAATTCATCCACCCCTCTTAGTAGAACTAGGGTCAACACCCTACCATGGACCATACAGTGGCATTGTGTTGCTATGAATTTGTCATTGTATATTCAGTTTCAGGCAGTGTTTTCCCTGAAAAACCTGCACTCGCATACATATTATAGTAAGGAATTTTAACAAACATAATTTAACATGCTCAGATTCAAACCATATCATTTCTCAGTCGATGCTCACGACTTCAACCATTTATTACTATCATGCCTTGGCTATTTCATAGCCCATTAATCTATAGATTAGTTTATAACACACACTCATACATATCCTTACATTATTATCATGTAAATGCATTTAATCATATCATTAACTCGGTATCCACGTACCAATAACTTTAAATTTCAAAATTTTCAAGATAGAATTAGGTTGCATAATATCCATCATAATTCAAATAACGATAAACATTCATAGAATTGGCATTCACGTAGGTCCATATGTCTAAAATTTCAAGTGTATCATTAATAGTTTCACAATTAATAAGAAAAAAAATGTGATTGGGCCATAAGTAATTCTAGTTGTCTAAGTCAAAGGGTAGCATTACATACACCCAACCTTCAAGAAACATATTCCTGAGGTGGTCAAAAAAGTGAGGGATGATCTCGTCGTAAGGTATCTCCATCCTCGCAAGTAGTCGACCCTGGGCTATACTTGTCCCATTGGAACTTAACTTGGTCTACCAAACGATTCCTGAGATGTCGGACCCTACGGTCCAATATACATAATGGTTCGACCATGATGGTTCCTGCATCCGATAACTACAATTCCTTCCAATTTAGTTTGTGAGATTTGTCATCAACATAATGACGTAGAACATATACATGAAAAACATTATGAGTTTTATGCAAGTGGGATGGCAGTATGAGGCAATAGGAAACAGGTCCAATTCTCTCTTGGATTTTAAATGGTTCTATAAATCGAGGCGACAAAATTTTCCCCTTCCCGAACCAAATTGTACTCTTATTTGGCATGATATGAATGAAAACTTGATCTCCCACTTTATAACTTCGGTGAGTCTTGTGTGCATCAACATAAATTGTCTTCCTACCTTGTGCTTCCTTTATTCATTGCCTAATATGAATCGCATGTTCTTCCATCTCTTGAATCAATTCTGGTCCTACTGTCACTCGGTCTTCTTATCTTTCCCAACTCAACGATGTCCTACATGGCCTTCCATACAGAGCTTCATAGGGTGGCATTCCAATTGAGCTATGAAAACTGTTATTTTAGGCAAACTCTACCAAAGGTAGGTACATCTCCAAATGCGTTTGATTATCCATAACATACATCCTAAGCACGTCTTCCATAACCTGATTTACTCTCTTAGTTTTCCCATCCATTTCAGGATGATATGTTGTGCTCAAGTTCAACTGAGTTCCCAACGCTAACTGCAAACTTGTCCAAAACCTATAGGTAAACCGAGATTCCCTATATGAAATTATCTTCTTGGGTAACCCATGCAGATGGATCACTTCACTTACAAAAACACGTGCCACGTCATTGACATCGTAAGTGTCTCTAACTAGAATAGAATGAGCACTCTTGGTCAATTTATCAATTATAATAAGAATAGAATTGTACCTTAGTGATGTGAGTTGCAATGCCACAACGAAATCCATAAAAATGACTTCCCACTTGGACATTTGAACATCATGCGGTTGTAGGAGACCTGTCGGGTGGTGATGATCAACCTTCATTTGCTGACACTCAAGGCACTTGGCAATGAAACAAAATACATCACACTTCATGCCTAACCAGAATAAAATCTTTTTTGTGTCTACGTACATTTTATTCACGCCCGAATGCGCACAATAAAGTGCTCTATGGGATTCCTTGAGTATGATGCTTTGAATATCCCCACCCTCGGGGATGTACATCCTTCCCTAATATCTTAACAATCCATATTCTCCAAGGCTATATCCTTCATACATGGGTTCTAACTGCCTCTCACTCTGGAGGGATGAAGTAACCTTTAAATACCAACCATCTCTGAGAAGTTTCCCCAACACACTCTCCCTCAGATTAACCTTTAAGGGCACCAAGGAGAAGACACATGGTCTCCTTCTTAGGGAATCTGTGACCACATTCTCCTTTCCCTTGATGTACAAAATTAAAAAATCGTACTCACTCATAAACTCACTCCATCGCCTCTACCTGGAATTGAGATCCCTTTGAGTCAATAGATGATTTAAGATTTTGTGGTTTGTTTTGAGCTCAAAGCTTCGCCCCACTGGATAATGCCTCCAAAGCTTTAGAGATAGCATTACAAATGCCAAATCTAAATCCCGAGTAGTGTAAAGCTCCTCGTGTTGCTTCAAATTTCTTGATGCATATGTTATCACTCCTTCGTATTGCATTAGCACAACCCCCAATATTTGCTTCGATGCATCCGTTCAGACCATGAAGTATTTTTCCATATCCTACACTCGTAGAATTGACGCATTGGTTAGTAACCTCTTAAGCTCATTGAATGAAATATCACATTCCTTTGTCCATTCATACCTGATACCCTTGCACTGTAAGGTGGTGATGGGTTTCATTATATTAGAGAACCCTTCGACAAACCTTCGATAATAACCAGCTAGCCTCATGAAGCTTCTCACCTCATGAAAAATTTTCAGTACTAGCCAATCCATAATGATCTTCACCTTTTTTAGGTCCATAGAAATTCCCTCATCGGAAATGATATGACCTAAATAGTGAATCTCTTTCTGGCAGAAAGAACACTTCGGCAACTTTCCATACAACTTGTTCTCTCTGAGGCATGACAACACCACTCACAAGTGTTCATCATGTTCTCTTTCGTTCTTGGAATAGATGAGGATATCATCAAGAAAGACTTGTACAAAGCGGTCTAAGAAATTTCAGAATACACCATTCATGAGGCTCATGAACACTGCTAGTGCATTGGTAAAACCAAAAGTTACTACAACGAACTCGTAATTCCCAAACCGAGTTCGAAAGCAATTTTTAGGAATATCACCTTCCTTAATCCTTAACTGGTGATACCCTAATCGTAGATCATTTTTTGGGAAAATTGTTGCTCCTTTCATCTAATCAAAGAGATCATCTATCTGTGGCATTGAGTACTTATTTTTCAGTGTAGCATAGTTCAAGTCCTTGTAATATATACACAGTCGTAAGGAAACATCCTTCTTCTTGACAAAAATTACTAGTGCACCCCAAGGTGAGACACTAGGCCTTATTAGCCCTAATTCAAGTAGTTCCTTCAACTGCATCTGCAACTCACAAAGTTATGGCGTTGTCATCTTATACGGAGTCTTGGAAATTGGATCTGCACCAGGTTTTAGCTCAATGGTAAAATCAAGCTCCCTCTCAGAAGGTAACCCTAGAAACTCTTTCGAAAAAACATCCTTAAATTCCGACAATACTGGATACTGATCCATGGAGGGTCCTTTCCCTTCATTGACTTCTTCCACTACATATAATCGACAACCTTTCCTCATGCAACATTTAACCTTCATTGTCGAGATAAAGTGTAGATATACCTTCCTCCATAGACCGTGGATCTCTACTGACCTTCCTTTATCATCAACACAAAGAACCCTTTTCGCGAACCAATCTACCATAGCTCAATGGGATTCTAACCAGTCCATCCCAATGATTAGGTCATGCATCCCTAGAACAATGACATACACCTTCAGCCTAGTAGTGCACACTCCCAGATCTACTAGAAAATTATCGACGCTAGGTCCTACCACATGTATTTCCCTTGAAGCCATCTTGACATGTTTAAAGTCATCGTGCTCATAGGCTACTAACCCACACTTTTCTAATGTACAAGGTGAAATGAAACTATATATAGCACCAAAATCAAATAAAATTTTAACATTGACATGATTTAGTGTACCCGATGACTCCATCACAGTGGATTGAGGTTCTTCCTGGTGGATATTAATCGCTGCATAAATTTGGTGGCTACTACTCACTCTCCCCATCGGGGCTTCCCCTTCTCTATGCACAAATCCTGACTGTGACTCTGGGTAGTCACACTAGTAATGAGGTCCTCTGCACCCCCAACAAGTAACTCGGGGTGGAACCTGTTAGCGATTATTTTTGTCTTAGGCGCAAAA
>ML782879.1:24936-55534 GCA_009831015.1 Picea engelmannii | reverse complement strand
GAGTGACTTCCGTCGCCAACAGAACCTGCACATTTCCATGTGAAGGCCTCTGAAATGATTTCCTTCCCCTGGAACCCGCACCCCCACTAACTGCTCCCCGAGAAGGTCGTGGACTTGCTTGTGTCATGGTTGGTGAGTGGGATGCCTCACTCGTTGCCATTGAAATACATGTTATAACTGCTCTGGGTGTGGCTCTATTTCTATAAGGAGGTGGCCTAAATCTCCCTCCCCTAGAGAAGGTCCAAGGGGCCTTCCCCACGAAATCATGATGTTGTGGAGTAGTCGATCTCATACCTCCATTTAAGCTCATATGCTCTTCTGCATATCGAGCATTTTCAATATCTTTATCTACTAACGATGGTTTCTACATCCGCACCATGTCCCTTATCTTAGGCTTTAACCCATATACAAAATGTTATGCTTGTTGTTGATCAGTATCCATGTATGAGACATATTTTACTAACTCCATGAACCTGATTTTGTACTCTTCCACAGTTCTGTTTCCCTGAATTAGAGCATGGAATTCTCCTACCTGTTGTTCCTCATAATAAGTCGGTAAATACTTTCTCCGAAACTTTTCCTTAAAAATTTCCAAGAGATGGTGTCTGGAGTAAGGTGCAAATGCCTCTCTAGATTACCCCACCAGTTCAAGGCATTGTCCCTCAATTGAAATATCGTTATCTTCACTTTTGACGTGGAAGTATAGTCTCTCAAGGAAAATCATCGTGTCATTCCTTCCAACCATGCCTCAACGCGTTCACTTGCATGTCCCCCGATAAACTATGTGAGTTTGATATTTTGTAGTTCTCTGGTGATGTCCCCTGGTGTAGGACCTCCCTCTAAGTCCCTCGATGCTTTAGGGTTACTCACTCCAGATGGTGGGGGTTCCACTTCGACATCCGTTGACTAATGCCCCTTTAATGTCTCATTAATAGCCTCTAAAGAGCGCAAAATGAGAGCTAGTTCAGACGATGGTAGTGGCCCTTGCGATGATGCCCCCCGACCTCAATTTCCTCAAGTCCTAGCTACCATCTTGAAGAACTGAATCTACATTTGACCAAAGCTTATTAGAAAAGGTTTTAAGACATTCAACATTTTAAACTTGCAAACATAAGGTTTAGGTGTAAGTTTCTTTATACTTGTCTATAAACAAACATTACTCCCATAAGGTAAGTGATTAAAGGTCAAGCTCAAAAACATCTAAGTTTGGTAACCTGTATAGGTATACTACTATCCCTCCAGCGTCTCAGGGTGCTTGCCAATTTTCCAACTTACCTCTTTGGTGTGTTAAATCTACCATTCCCCTATAAATTTTGGATTAAATAATGTGATTGTATAATCATTGATTAAATCTATGCATTATCATAGGTTAAACCTAGTGCCCTATATTTAAATTTATAGTTTTTAACATTAACAATGTTTAATCACAATTTAATGCTAATCACTACGTTCAAACTTAATAACATATTATAATATATTAATAGCACTAAGGTCATGTAATAATTTTAAAATTATCCTTACTTTATTTAGGGTTTATCATTATCTTACCTTAATAACCCTATCACTAAGGTTTAAGACATGTCACGATTAAATGTTTGTCCTTTACCTTTACCCTATAATTATTTTCATAATTAAAAAATGTTCATATTAATTTCCTCTCTTTATTAATCAATTTTACTTTGTCTATACATATAAAATAGCGATTATAATAATAATAATGAGAAAAATAAATAAATAATTAACAAAATAATAATTATAACAAAAGTTATATATATATATATATATATATATATATATATATATATAATAAAATAATAAAATTTAATACAAAATGAAAATAAAATAAAAATAACAAAAAAACGACTATACATATATAATTTTAAAAGGGTGCGGGGTTGTTATTTTTTTAGGGTTTTTGGGATGCGTACAGCCAGGCCCACGTGCCATCCCCACTAATTTGAATGAGATTGCAAAGAAATGAAAAAAACGAGACCCTAGACGTTTGGTGGAGTGGAACTCATTTCTCTTTTCCCGGTAAAGATTTTGTCCGCACGCAAAGGGGTGAGGTTGCAGAGCATTTCTCCACCCGAATGCCCAAAGGACATAGTTGGTTCTCATCTCAGACACCAGACACATTGGGAGAGGCACGGCAAGTCGAGTTCTGGACGCGATTGGAGGCGCCTTTGGCATTGGGTGGTGGGAAAAACCGGTGGCGTGTCCATTGCTGGTTGAAAACTATTTCCAACCCCCGGCGCGTCGGCCTGGCCACGCCTTGGCCCAAGAAAAATTTTGGAGGGATTTCCTTTGGCCCTACTCGTCCTCTCACTCTCTGCACAGCGGTCCAGGTCTTTGTTGTTCAATTTTTTTTTCTTGCTCAGGTCTGTGGGCGCGACCCTGGCTCCATGGCCAGCTTCCCAGAGGGTACGACCATAGCTCCAGGCCGACCTACCCTTTGGCATCGTTGCTACGACGGCCTAGTGTGGACGCACCGCCCAAAATACAAACCCTATTCCTACCGTAACGCCATTTGTTTTATTTTTCATTTCTAGGTTTTGTGTCTGATACAGTTTTGGTGTTGCAGAAGAAGCTCTGCCCCCTTCCATCTTTTGGCTACAGCGGCAGTTGTGGGTATGTCGATAAAGGATGAGGAAAATGTGGGCGTGTTTCTTGGAAGGCTTCCACCAATAAACCCGCATTTCGACTCGACCATGGCAGAACGAGCTCTTGGCGTCGGACGTGCTGCGACCCATCTAGGGTATGGCCATGAGGTCGGGGCCTTACGTCTTTCAGGTATATAAAAAAATTTAAATTAAAGAGAGCATATGTAAAGTCCTCTCCTTCATTACTTAATAAATAAAAATTTGTTTAATCATTATCTACTAAGTAAACATTAGTCTTGGTTTAACATCAATATTGAGGTTTAATTGATCAATTATGAGGTTTAATTTCTCTCTCTTAGTCTCGGTTTAATTTAATAGGAATAGGTGGCTGGGATAGAAGATGGGAGGATGGGACAACTTTCAGAACTTCTTCCTACTACTCATCAATTCATCATTTGGGTTATCTCTTTTCTTCCTAGGTTTCTCTGGTTACTTTTTTTGGTGCCATTTCCATGGTTTTAGGGTTGTGTTTTCAGGGTTGTATGTGGGTAAGTCCTAGGTTTTAGTTTTGAAGCCAAGCTCTGATACCATGTGTAAATAGCTGTGTGTGGGTAAGCCCTAAGCTTTAGTTTTGAAGCCAAGTTCTGATACCATGTGTAAAGTCTCCTCCCTTATATCGAGGTTCAGATTTGAACAATGAATTTATTCTCAAATTCATGTTTGTATATTCATCAAGTAAATCTAATATTCAGTTCTAATATATATAAACAGTGAAATCTCAGGTTATGGGTATGCATCTTTAACTTTTAACTACATAAAAACAACAATAAGTAAAATCATTAGTGAAATACATGTTGAAGAGAAGTTTTCTCTTTTCAATTTTTCCCTTTTCTCTACCTGTTCTGATAACTTGCTTGAACTGAACCCTCCCATTCAGTTAGGAACCGAGCTTCTTGAACTGAATCCTCCCATTCAGTTAGGAACAGAGCCTCATTCAGTTAGAAATAGAGCCTCTTTGACTGTTTAGCGCCTTCTTGACCTTTGAGCCCAAAATCCCAGCAACACCAGTGCCTTAGTAAATATCCCCATAGATTTTTTTCTTCCATTATCCTCCTTTTTCTTTCCTCTTTCTCTCAATATTTCCCCAAAAAAAATATCCCTCCTCTGAGTCTCATTTGCAAAAAGAGTAAAGTTAATAAGTCCACTTTTGCTAAAAATTCTAACTATTGAGAAAATGCAAAAAGAGTAAAGTTAATAAGTCCATTTTTGTGTATAATTTAACTGGAGCATCGGATTTTGAATTTGAAAACTATTGTGAACTCACAATCATGAATACTATCTATGCCCAATATAAAAGTTTTCCTCGTTCCTAACATAATTTTCTAAAAATGGAAAAAGATCGTCTCTCGACTAGATTGCACTTGTGAAGACAAGGCACAATTGATTAGAAATATAAATTGTTTTACTCGGAACTCATAATGAAACATGAGTACATTAGAAATATAATTCAAAAGAGAATGTGTGTAAAAAATCAGAATCTGGTTTAGTGCATCTGTACTCTTCATAAATTGAGATGAAGAATGACATGTAGCCTAATTAATGAAATATTTTACAATATGCATAATTATAACAGTGATTGTTACATGCACATTTTTTCAAAATTAGTGGTACATGCATAACAAATATGGTCTAGAAATGAGGACTCAAGAGATGGATGATGCACACGTTTCTTACAACCATGGATATGGAATCAAAAGATTAAATATTAGTTTGGTAAATGTAGAAACAAAGTCCAATGGACATAAAAGCAAAGTGGAGCATGTAGAACTGATAAAAATCTTGCAACCTGCAAAGACAAATCAACAAGGATTCCAATGTTAAACATGTGGTTAGTGTAGGGAAGGGCATGCAACAAAGCACATATATGATGATAGGAGGGATGACTATAGATATTCAAGGCACTCAAGAAGTATTAGTAGGCCTCACCATTCACCTAGACATTTATCTAGAAGAGCACCTATATTTTTAGAATCAAAGAGCATACCAAGTTGGTCCCATTTTAAACATAAAAAGAGAAGGCTCGAGTTAGATAGTTTGCAAGGAGAGCTCGGGAGGTTCAAGGCACCCTCATTTGATGGAGAGCATAGGAAAGGTGAATAAGTTGAAGCTTGGTTGTCGGGCATGAGAATTTTTTTTCAGCGACACAATCATTCATCAAATATGGAAGCAAAGATTGTCATATATCATATTTGGGGGGAAGATTGCATGTGGTTGGAGTAATGGAAGCAATTCAAGCATATTGAGGAGAATGTCAGAAGTGTTTTCCACAGTCATAGCTTATGAAGAATGTCATAAGTTCGTTGGAAAAAAAATTTGCTTTCATTGCCCCTAAAGCCAATTACTACCAGTGGTCCCTTTCAACAATGGGGACTAGAATTTATTGGTGAGATAAACCCATCCTCTAGTGGACAACATAAGTGGATCCTCATTGCCACTGACTACTTCACTAAATTGATTGAAACAATACCCACAAGAAATGCTACTGACAAGGTGATTATTAATTTCTTGGAAACAAATATCTTTTCCAGGTTTGGTTTCCCCAAGAAGTTAGTAACAGACAATGCTCAAGCATTCAAGTCCAGGGCTATGAATGACTTCCGTGGGAGTTACAACATTGCCCCAACACATTCTACACCCTATTACCAAAGGGAAACAAGCTGGTTGAATCATAAAACAAGACTCTCATCAGGATCATCAAGAAGTTGGTTGAAAAAACAAAAAATCTTAGGACTCTAAGCTTAAATATGCCTTGTGGGCTAATAGAATCAACACCAAGAAATCATTGGGAACCTCACCATTCCAACTAGTGTACGGGGTAGATGTTATATTTCCTACTTAGCTTTGCCTACCAGTTTTAAAGTTAGGAACCCAATGACATCCAGAGAAGAATTTATCATATTATTGAAGTGCAACAAAAGAAAGAAGCATTGAATCAGAGGACTGATGCATATCATAATAAATTCAAGGCTTCCTTTGACAGAAAAAACCAAAAAGAAAACATTTCAAGAAGGAGACCTGGTCTTGAGGTGGGATGCCAAGAGGGAGGACAAGCCTACGCATGGTAAGTTCGATAATCTATGGTTTGGTCCATTCAAAGTGGTTAAGGTTATGGATAATAATACATTCATATTGAAAAACCTAGATGATATTGAGATCTTTGGAGGCTCAGTTAATGAGCGCTTCCTGAAACATTATTTAATTTAAAGGACCAGGGTTGGTCCATCTTGTACTAGTTGTTTTTTCATTTTCATTTTCATTTGATAGTTGTTTGAATAAAGACTCCATATCCCAACAAAGGAACTCGGGTGTAGTTGTAGTTTTAAGTTTCAGTTTGAATAAATACATAGATAATGACTGGCAGACAAAAAATGAGGTAAGTTACATCAAGTTTGGAGAAGTAAGGCACCTTATCTATTGTTCTTAGCACCTCATAGGGAAGTACTATCCTTAGTTGGAGCCAACGTTGGAACCTAGGCCTGCATCCCTTCCCTTCCCCTTCATTCACCTATACATCCTCTTAAATCCTAATTTTTTTGTTTTAATTTTCCCCCACGGTTTATGTGTCAGCGTTAGTTGTTTTTCCCCTCTATTATTTTTGCACCATTTGATTGCTTTCTTGAAATATTGTTGCACGTTTTGATTTGGGTTGTTATCTTGCACTACTTTATTGAGCTTATAGCAGGTTTGGAGGGCCTTTTTAGTTCAAAAAACATTGATTGCAAGAACATACATGTTCTTGCAAACAAGGTAAAAGCGCATTGTTTTAATTCTTTGAACGTTCAGAAATAAATTCAAATATTTAAAAAGTCAAGTGTTGGGGCATGCATGTGCATACATGATCATGAGAACTCCACTACAAAAAAGTCATTTCTGAGTTCATCATCATGTAGTTCGTGTTAAGGTCGTGTTAGAATCATGCGAACTTCACCTGCGGTTTTCATCATCACAAGACGCTGCAAATAATTACAGTTTCAAGTGAAACTTCATAATAATTAAGGTCATGATCAGCTCATGTTCTCCATTCTAAGTGAATTAAGGTTCAAGATCAGTTCATATCTTAGGTGATCAATGCAACATGGTATCCCCTCGAGATCAATGGAAACTAAATAGACTCGAGCCACAGGGGCTCGAGCTGTTCAAGGTTGTCCTAGAACTCAAAGACCCGTTTGTTAAGGCGGAGTGGTATGACTTCATTTTCTCCTTCGAGGGATACCACATAGGTGTGGCCATGGAATTTTCACAAACAATTGACGGGTTTCAAACCTAACTTGGGGACACTTGTATTCATGTTACAAAGCATTTTATCGGGGCAACATGCACTCTCCCAGTATGCGGGGAAAGGTGGTTTAAAAATGGCAAGGTAAAACGTGAACTCTGTAACAAAGTTTTGGTGACAGAGCACCAAAACTCTCACTGGAGCCAGGGGATTCTTGTCACATGGATAAAAGAATGAAAAGGTCATCTCACATATTTTCAATGACACATTACATGTGAGGGCCGATTCACGAGCATACATTGTTACCACCTGCGTTTTCTCATGCACCTGAGCGGGGACAAAGTGTTGAATTTGTTCTTTTATTTGCTCAAAAGCCTCACTAAAATGGCCAGAAGGATTCAGGGCCATCCTGAGTATGCCCATAGAACCCTGTATCATCATAGTTTGATCAAAATTATGGTGCTCTTCGCACTATACGAAATTGAAATGTCTTGGGATTACTTTCTACGATCTGTGGGTTTACAAGAGAAAGAAAATAAACCTGATACACATATTTATGATACAGAGGATAAGGTTTCCCCCAAATTTGGTAGCTCATAGAAGGTATCACAACAACTAGCAAACAATAAAAGGCCTCCCAAAACTAAAGGCACCTCATCAAGTGCAGACAAGTCAACAACCATAATGAAAGAGGAAACCCCTCGAATGTAGCTGAAGTCCTCCACTGCAAAACGAAGGGAAAATAAAGGCAACATGTGTTATGGTATACAACAAAAAGCACAAGATATTTTAGAGAGTCCTTTATCACCCAAAAATTATGAATATACACATGTAACTCCCACCAAAAAGCAGGGTAAATTGCTCTAAATGAGAGGGAAAATGAAAGAAAAACAACACAGTCCAGAAATCTTTAGAGAAAATTTTATCCCTGTGGAAACGTTACTTAAGGATTCCCCTGAGGCTAAGAAAAGAAAGAAAATGAAAGGGAATCAAAGCCCTGGGATGCCCAATAATCCCAACAAGAAAACCAGAATTACAAACCAAGTGAGACTGAACTCCAAGGATCTTTTTAAGCCATCATTAAAAGACCCCCAACCAATTGTGATTGAAGATGATGACAGCCATGAATTTTCTAGCATGGAAGCCATCATTAAAAGACCCCTAGCCAATTGTGATTGAAGATGATGATAGCCATGAATTTTCTAGCATGGAAGAAATGGTTGTCCATACACTGAAAAATATGACAGGGGATAAAGGAAAGTTGGAATTATGGAAGGGTGAAGCTTCAAGAGTACAAGTTGCAACTGTCATAACATAGTACCTTGCAGATTCAAGCTCACAACAAGATGCAAGGGACTTGATCTGGATTTTATGAGAAAAACAAAATGAATACATATTATTATCAAACGATTCTTAACATAGAATAACATATATACAGTAAAATTGGTTTCTATTCAATAAGGAAATAAACTAAAACTGTAAAATGCAACGGAAAACAAGTTTGCTAGAATGGTGGCGGCTTATTTCTAGGAAGAGATGTGATGGTTGCACTCATTCGCTAGAAGATGATTACAATGAGGCTCTCAAGTCCCTTTTACAATAAACATGAATGTCAAAAACCCTATACATCCAAAAACCTAACCCTAGGAGATGAAGCGCCAAAAGTCATGTGGGCCCCGTTTGGGTAAGTTAGCACATCAACTTCTTGGGGCCGTAACTTTTGCATACGATATTCGTTTTAGGCACACGATAGTTCATTGAAAAAGTCTATCTGAGGACTATACATGTTTCATGCGACGGACCCTAAAAAAAAATTACTGTGGCGAGCCCTAAAAACAATGTTTAGGGCCTCAAAAACGACCCCATAAGTCAGGGACTCGAAAACTAGGAAAAATTTGTGAAACTGGAAAACTGCCAAAATGAGCCAGTTGGAATAGGTGGGAGGCCATCGACATCCATATGGATCGGGACTTTGGCCTAGATCCTGAGAAATATTATGATGACATCTCCCCAAATGCAAGGGGCACCCTCCAAGCAACATTTAGAGGCCATCAAACCAGAAATTAAGGCCAACATATCAGAAGCACATGAACATATGAAGGAAGCAACACATAGAAGAGGACCTGAAATAACACAGAGGTATGAAATGAGGTCCAGGAAAATCAGAATATTGGTTGATCATAACAAAGCTATCATGGATGAAGAGCATAGGTTGAAAGAGAAGGGAAAGAAGAAGGTCATGGTCAAACCAAAAGAAGAAACTGATGAAGCTCCAAAGGGAAATCACCAGGTGCAAGCATTAAAGCTACAAGTTCAAACTCTGCAACAACAAAATTATGAATTGGAAAAGAAACATTCCAAACTGCAGAAAAAGTATCAGAAATTGCAAAGAAAACATCAGAAGACCTGCTTCTTCTTGAAGGAGATCATTTGAAGTGGATTATTGTTGTTAGGAGGGAGGAATATGAGGAAGGTTCCAACTAAGCAAATTTATCTCCCAACTAGTCTCCATCTAGAATGCACGTGGGTACCAATGCACACTTCCAGTCATTCTCATATGTCATAGTCATTTTGCTAAGGTTTTTTCACTCTAGTTTAGACAATAGAAGTATTTTTCACTAATAAATGTCTAGTTATTCTAAGTTCTAGATAGTAATGTAAAAACACAATAAGTGATCATTTTTGTGTGATACGATCCACATTTTTGTTGAGAATAAGTTAAAGAGTGTCATGACTGATATTTTCATTAAATGCACTCAATTTAAAGAGGTGTATCAATGTTGTAGTGAAGGAATGCTAGTCCAGTCATTTAGTTGCCATGCAAATGTTAAGCTTCAGTTTTGAAAAGGGTCGAAATCCTCTGCAATATTGATAAATAAGCATTTTTTGTATTGTTGGGGGGTTAAGTTTTTGGTGAAAAATAGAAGTATCAGAAGGGATGGACCATCTCATATAATTGTAAAGTTCTCTACTTGATGAATATATGGTGATAACAATTGTTTTTTCTTAATCAAATTTGTATGTGTTTTAATCTTGTCTTGGATGCAAATTTTGTGATGTGTGCAATGTACATTTCCTTATTATTTCAACTATTGTTTTAGTTCATATTTTTGTCGATTCTGCAACTTTTTATACAACTATTGTTTTAGTGAAAAGATCAACTATTTTGCAACCTGTTGGATGATTTGTATCTAGATATTTGTCTAAGTCTTAAGATTTTATTTTAAGTCTTTATTCTCACATAGCAAGCAATTCATGGCATTGTTGGTTGTTGTCTCCTATGTTTTTCTTTCATATCCCCAATTGTCCATCAATATCCATACCATTAGCTAAGGAGAACCTACCTTCATACAGTTTGGCAAGTCCAACCAGATTCTCATGTTTGAAAACCTATCCTTTAGCTGACCAACAAAACCAACTATTCCAAACTTAAGGTGGCCTAGCTCTTCCCTTTAGAAGTCAGCTACAGACTTTAGGACCAACATCTGTCATGGTCACAAGTTGGTATGATCTTGGAGAGACTTTCTACTTCTCATGTAGTGGAGCATTCCCCAACTTTATCCTCCATAGCTTGTAGCCGCAATCATAGTTTTTTCTTTTCTTCTTCAGATTCTTGAAGCAACCTCCTCAATTCAGCGTTCTCTACTTGAATGGTCTGATTGATTTCTTCAAGCTCACAAAGCCAAGCTTGTTTATTTCCCTTTCCTTTGATTATATTCACAATCTGCGAAATTGGTCAAACCAACTCTCATACTACTTGATATGAGATTTTTGTAAGATATTTATCTACAAAAATATACGTTGAAGATATTTTACTGACGATTAATTGCATGTGAACATGAGAAAATAATTTCTAAGCATTGCATATGAACATGAGAAAAATTGTCATAATTATGTGCATATGTGTAATTAAATCTCTATTTAATCAAGAGAGAATGCAATCAAAACTGTAACATTCCCCTCCAAGGTCACTGGTCCGGGCAAACCCTACTGTGCGGAACAACATCATTCTCATACTTAATTAATAACATGCATTTAAGTCATTTTAAACACATTTAACTCAGAGTAAGCACCAGATTACTGCTAACATAATTAATCCCTGTCGTTAACAATAATTCATATGTACAACAGAATACATGATACATATAAGCATTACAGGCATGCAAAACATAATATTAAGCATAAGTTGATACTTATCTTTGAAACTGTAGTAATTCCACCAACCACGTGCATGCCTTCCACGAACCTCCCAACCTTAGACCACACTGCTCATCACGCTCAGCAGTGGGTCACCCCCGAGCTGGGACTAAGCTCCACCCAAGATAATGAATCTTAGTCTAGGCTGAGGTTACAGGGAAAAATGCATAGAGCAACCGGAAGGATTCTCTCCAGGAGCCTTCTTACGCCCACTACTTACGGATTCTCATTCCCCACATGATTGTTCCACCCGAGAGTATACACCTTCACAAGCACAGTCCATCGGTGCTTCACCTCCCTCTCTGGGTCTGGGCAACAGGCCAGATCAGGAATTCTCAGAGATCCCAACAGACTCTCTCACCTGGAGAGAGCCGCTCACAGGCCTGACAACCTGCCTCTTCAACTGCAACCACCTCCCTCACCTGGAGAGAGTGTTACACACAGGTCAGACAACCTGTTTCCTTCAACTCGATTTCCAACACAATCGGGCAACCACAAGGCTCCACACAAACATATAATGGTCCACAAGCCACACGCAGTCAAGCACTGTGCGACCACAACAGTCCACTAGACCATAGACACGGGCTTCCCCAAAACTGGTGACATATAGATGCTACATCATAACAAAGATCAGCAATTACGGGACATTCAATTTTCCCCAACCAACAATACAGGACAGACTCACGTATCAGGTTTCAGAGATGTGTGAGAGTGTACAGAGATCCCACGCAGAGACTTAACGGTTCAGGTAAGGATTCCCTAGAACAAACACCGAAACAAAGGTTGATCATGGACACCCGCGAGTTTAGACAGAGGATGGAGAATGGGAAAAATGCAAGAGCAACAATTTTTCCGTGAGGGTTTCCTTCACGGTGCGCAGGTAAGCAAATGCAGACGCCGAGGCAAAACGGGTTCAGATGGGCATCACGGTGAACTCAGGCAGAGGATGACAAAATGATCGACCCCCTCCACGACTGACTTCTGCAGTTTTTTAACTGCAAGTGCCTGGTTCGACACATGTCACCCATGAAGTTGCATGCACTCCATCAGCATGCGTTCCTCTCCAAGAACTTAGGACAAAACATATATTTCACATGGCTTTTGGAATAATATTAAAATATTATTCCCAAGGACTTAAGTCCCTAGGCTCAACACTTAGCCTCTCTTTTCAACCTTCGAGCCCCCAATCCCTTACCCAATCTGTGGAAGCTTAGTCCCCCATCACTCATTCATCGTGGTCGGCCTGCACACAACGGTGTTTATATTTTTTTTATTAATGTTCTGCATGATTACATACACAAAAGCAGGCTCCCGACCTTAACACTTAGGTTCTCCGGCCTAATAACACATAATCCCACCAGCTTATATAAACTTGACTCACTAGCCTATAAAACATAATTACAATTCATAATGCAAGCTTTATACTTCATAGACACGATTTACAACAGGGTTCGGCCTTGGGAACATTACAATCCCCTCCCCTTATTTTTGCATTGTCCTCAATACAACTTTACACTGCATCTGCAAGATTTTCAAAATTTTCAAAAAGATGCGGGTACTCTGCCCGCATAACATCGTCATGCTCCCATGTCGCGTCCTCAGGACCATACCAAGTCTACTAGACCCTTACAAGCCCTATAGCTCGATTCCAAAGCTGTTTGTTTTTCCTGTCCAATATGTGCACAGGATGCACTTCTAGGACACCTTCTTGTTCCACCTGAATCACATTCCAATCGATAACATGATTAGCATTTGGTATATATTTCTTAAGCAATGAAACATGAAACACATTATGTACAATCATAGATGTAGTTAATGCAAGCATATATGCATCATTTCCAGGATTTCAAATGGCCCACCAAATCTAGTTGCCAACTTGGCGCAACTTCCCAGCTTCAGGGAACTCCTGTTAGTGTTATCACTGAAATTTCGTCTGCACATGGCGACAAGAACTCCACATCATCAAAACAACAATGAAGTCACTCATGGCACTGAATTAATTTCACAACACTCCAGAAGGGCAAAAAACTATACAAAGTAACCAAAAATTGAAGGGCGCTTTACATCAGCTTGATGCACGCGCACATGCGCGGGATAAAAACGTGTTACTAGCGCATGCGCACTCGACGCGCGACTGTCAACACAAAAACCCGCGCATCTGCTAATACGACGCATTAATTGCATAGGTCGGCCTCCCGACCGCCTACGGACCGACCCCCAAGATGATTTGACTCTCAAATCAGAGTCGGCTCTGCAAAATCGGCGGATTAATGACCTAAATAAACCCTAATGCGCCCCTATTAACACTTGGAGAAGGTTATGTGACTGCCCGTGAAGTTGCTATAAAAGGCCGTGAGGATTCACTGTTTTGGCAAGGAATTCTAAGCACTGTTATGCTGTTCAGATGGTTCAAGGCTCCTCCTTTGACAACAAACCCATCAGCTGCATCACCCAGAGTTCTTTCACTGTTGTGCGCAGTTCATTTCATTTGTAAGGAAAACATTGTGTTGAGGGCCCCGAAGAGCCTTCCACTGGAGGGAGAAGGAACCCCTGGTCTCTTTCTTCAGCGTGCTCTGGTTTCATTAATACACCAAGCCTGAAACCATTGATGACCCCTGTGTCTTATGTTTGATGTTTTTGTTTATTTTTGCAGTGTTATTTGCTTTCAGTTGATAGTTAGATTGTAGTTTGTTTTGTTTCTGTTAACCCTTTTTCTCCACAATTGTTCTACCCTGCCGGACCCAACAGGGTATGCAAGCGCTCTCCATTTGCTCACCTRGTGACCATTTGAACGTGAAAAAAAGGCAAGAAGAGAGACCCAATAATCACGTGACATTACAACTATAATAGGTCAAATACAATGCCATCTCTACATGTTGGCTCTAATTTTGAATCATGGCTTGCTAGGTTGGTGAAAGCAAGGTGTCGTTAATGCCCCTAGTAGGGTTCAAATGCACCCCTATTCACACTTGGAGAAGGTTACGTGACCGCCCGTGAAGCTACTATAAAAGGCCATGAGGGTACACTATTTTGGCAAGGAATTCTAAGCACCGTTATGATGTTCAGATGGTTCAAGGCTCCTCCTTTGACAACAAACCCATCAGCTGCATCACCCAGAGTTCTTTCACTGTTGTGCGCAGTTCATTTCATTTGTAAGGAAAGCATTGTGTTGAGGGCCCCGAAGAGCCTTCCGCTGGAGGGAGAAGGAACCCCTGGTCTCTTTCTTCAGCGTGCTCTGGTTTCATTAATACACCAAGCCTAAAACCATTGATGACCCTTGTGTCTTATGTTTGATGTTTTTGTTTATTTTTGCAGTGTTATTTTCTTTCAGTTGATAGTTAGATTGTAGTTTGTTTTGTTTCTGTTAACCCTTTTGCTCCACAGCTGTTCTACCCTGCCGGACCCAACAGGGTATGCAAACTCTCTCCATTTGCTCACCTGGTGACCATTTGAACGCGAACAGTTAGCTTTCACTTTCAGGAAAACATGATCACCCACTTTGAACTCTCTATGGGTTCTATTCTTATTAGCATAACTTTTCTGCCTGTCCTGGGCAGCTTTCAAATTCTGCTTAATTTTTATCATTTGGTCCTCCATGTCCTTGAGAAACTCTGGCCCAACTACTGTTCTATCAGCTAGATTATCCTAGCTCATTGGAGTATTGCACTTTCTTCCATAAAGTGTTTCAAATGGGCTTATCTTCAACGATGCATGATACCCATTGTTGTAGGCGAATTCTACCAAGTGCAGGTAGTCTTCCCATCTTGATGGTTTGTCCATCACATACATTCTCAGTATGTCTTCTATTACTTTGTTCACCCTCTCTATCTGTCCATCAGACTAAGGATGATAAGCTGTACTAAAGTTCAGATTCGTTCTGAATCCTTTGAACAATCATTTCCATAAATTCGAGGTAAATTTCAGGTCTCTGTCAGACACAATTGTTTTAGGAATTCCGTGCAATCGTTCCACTTCCTTTATGAAAATATCAACAACATTTGTTGCCTTGTAAGTAGTTTTCAATGGAATAAAATGGGCATATTTTGTAAGCTTGTCCACCACCACCATGATCGAATCATGTAGCTTGTTTTTTTTGGGCAATCCTATAATAAAATCCATCGTTACTGCTTCCCACTTCCACTCAGGAATGGGTAAAGGTTGTAGCAACCTTGCTGGGTGCCTATGCTCAACTTTAACTTTCTGGCACTCCATACATCTGGTGATGTATTTAGTGATCTCTCTCTTCATACCCGGCCAAAAGTAATGGTTCTTGACTGCTGCTACTATTTTCTAATATCCAGGGTGCCCTGCAAAAGGCACATTATGCATCTCCTGCAAAATCATTTGTTTCAAGCACTGGACATTGGGTACACAAATTATGTTCTTGTACAATAATATTCCGTCGATTTCCAATTTATAAATTTCAATCTTCAGTGGCATCTTACCCTGCTGTAGCTTGGCTACCAATTCTCTGTACTACAGATATGCATTTGCAGCCTCCAGAATTCTGCTTTTAATATCAGTCTGATACATGCTAATGGTTGTAGCATGTAATTCATGCACCCTCTGACTGAGTGCATCAACCACTTTATTCTCCTTTCCTTTGATATGCTTGATCTCAAAGTCGTACTCACACAGAAATTCCAGCCACCTACTTTGTCTAGCGTTTAAGGTTGGCTAATCAAACAAATATTTCAGACCGTTATGGTCTGTTCTCAATTCAAATCTCTTTCCCATGAGGTAATGTCTCCATTTCCTCAGAGCGTGAACGATTGCTGCCAACTCCAAATCGTGAGTGGCATAATTATTTTCGTGCTCTTTCAGCTTCCTGGACTCATAACAGATTACAAATCCATTCTGACTGAGAACTCCTCCCTACCCTTTCTTTACATGCATCTGTGCACACCACGAAATCCACATTTGGATCTGCAATCCTCAAGATTGGAGCGCTGGTTAACAACTGCTTCAATCGCTGGAAACTTTTTTCACACTCTTTAGTCCACTGAAACTTTTCCTCCTTCCTTTGCAAGGAAGTGATAGGGTGAGCTATCTTTGAGAACCTTGCGATAAACCTTATGTAATAGCCCGCTAGACCCATAAAGGATCTAACTTCTACCACATTCCTTGGCGCTGACCATTCTCTGATGGCCTCAACCTTCTCAGGATCCACGACGATCCCTTATTCTGAAATAATGTGCCCCAAGTAATGGATATGCCTTTGATAAAACAAGCATTTTCTCAACTTGGCATACAACTGG
This sequence comes from Picea engelmannii, assembly GCA_009831015.1. Classification (NCBI taxonomy): domain Eukaryota; kingdom Viridiplantae; phylum Streptophyta; class Pinopsida; order Pinales; family Pinaceae; genus Picea; species Picea engelmannii. Next base: position 39,203 of record ML782879.1, on the reverse strand, counting down.
TGTTCTCTCAACACTTGCAACACCATCCTCAGGTGTTGTTCATGCTCTTCCTCTGACTTGGAATACATCAAAATGTCATCCAAGAAGACTATGACAAACTTGTTTAGATAGTCCCCGAATACACCATTAATTAAGCACATAAAAACAACAGGTGCGTTCGACAGCTCAAACGGTACCACTGTGAACTCGTAATGACCATACCTTGTTCTAAAGGCTATATTGTTGATTTCTTCATCCTTTATTCTTACCTAGTGATATCCCGATCTGAGATCTATCTTCAAAAATATTTTTGCACCTTTCAATTAATCGAAAAGATCGTTGATCCTCGACAGAGGATACTTGTTCTTGACAGTTACTTTGTTCAACTATCTGAAATCAATGCATAGCTTCAACATCCCGTCCTTCTTCTTCACGAACAGGACCGGGGCACCCCAAGGTGACACGCTTGGGCGAATGTACCCCTTCTTTAGAAGCTCTTCAAGCTGCAATTTCAACTCTTTCATCTCTGGCGTACTCATTCTATAAGGAGCTTTCAACATTGGAGCTGCTCCAGGCATCAAATTTATAGAGAAATCGATATCTCTCTTCGGAGGTAGTTTGGGTACCTCCTGAAATACGTCTTCAAACTCTGTTAATACTACATGGTCTCCAATACTTGGCACCTTATCCTTAGGCGTTTCCCCCACTTGGACTGCAAATAATTGACAGCCTTTTCTGTAGCACTTCAGCTGCATTGCTGAGATTTATCTAACAGTTACAACTCTAGGAATTCCTTGGACTGTTTTTCGATTCCCCTCCTCATCCAAGCATGTAAATTCCTTGTTACGATAGTCCAGGAGGGCATGGTGCTAGTCCAACTAGTCCATCCCAATTAGACAGTCATAAGAGCCTAACAACAAAATGTTCAATTCAACCTTCGTGCTCAATCCCTCCATGTCCATCGGACAAGACTTAACCAACTCAGTGACTTTCCTCTTGGTTCCTGTAGCTAGCTGCACTAACCAAGACTTTTCATGTTTGCTTCTTATCAAATGCAAATTTTCTACCACTCTAGGGTCTATATAACTATGGCTAGCCCCTGAATCAATTAAAATAATAAATAGTTGGTTGTTAATCATACCTTCCACTTCAATCATGTGCGACTGAAATTCAGCTTGCTTGTTGTCTAGGGCTGCATAGATCCTTGGCATTCTACTGCCCATGTCCTCCACTGTTTCAACTTGTTGAACATTATGGACAACTCTTGCTTTGCCATTTTTATGGGGACAATCTCTATACTTGTGGTTCTCTTTACAACCCCAACACTGAATGGGCGTCTGTCTTGGCCTTTGTTCCCCCACTTCAGCCATTCTCGGCTCTCTAAATGATGGATGTCCTTGAGGACTATTTCTGAAAAAGGGAGGTTTGTTTCCCTTCTGTCTCTATTCTTTCTTAAACTTCTTCTGGTCATCCCAAGCCTTCCGAAAGGTAGGCTTTTCTCTTTGCTGCTCATATAAAAATTTCGCTCTTCTTATTGTTTCTTCCATAGTCTTAGGATCATCATACTGAATCTTGTCACCAATGGGAGGTGGCAGTCCACTCAGATACCTCTAAATCTTGACGGCCACATCTTTGATGAATGAAACATACTTCAGTAATTCCAAAAACCTTCGTTCGTATTCATCAATGGTCATGCTGCCCAACTTGAGTTCGAAGAACTCTTTCATCTTTCTGTCATAGTATCTTTTAGTCAGGTATTTCCTCTCGAAATACCTCTTGAATTCCCTCCATGTGATATCTTTCTCTCTAACGTGTTGCACTTACACAAGCTGATCCCACCACATGGATGCTTTTCCTTTTAGTTGATACATCACAATTCTTCCTTCTGCATGAGAGGAATAATTCTGCAGTTGGAAATATTTCCTCATGCCAAGCAACCATGTTTCGACATCTTCCTCCTTCTTATGTTCTCCATCAAATGTAGGAGGCTTAATCTTGTTCATCTCCCCTTTCAATTCATCCACTCCAGATCTTCGGTGTTTTCTGGTAGGTGATGGGCTTGAACTACTGTGTGCTTCCTTATCATAATGCTTTGGGGAGTGACGACGATGTCTGCTACCACTCCTCAATCTTCTTTTTCTCTCAGGGGTCATGTGACTCCCTTTTTTGCTTGAGTCACTCTCCTTTTCCAATTTCTTTTTTATTATTTCCAGACTCTTCAACATCTTTAAGTTGAATTCACCCTGCCGATCCCTGACCCTCATGAGATTTCGGCTATCGGCTCGGCAAGCCTGGGCCTCTCTCTGCAATCTTTCAATGATTTTCATCACATGCCCTTCCTTATCCAATTCTCTTTCGTGTCCATTGGAGTTCGATCCTTCGACTCCCAAGTTGACATCCCTTCCTTCTCTTTCGTTCTCTGAATTGGAGGCAATCTGCACCTCTTCCATTTCTATACTCAACGTCGATTTGCGACTATCCTGACACTCATTGAACTCTGCACACACAACGTCCAATCAACCGAAGTTTGTCAGGCCTTAAACCCTTAATAAAGCTACAACATTCATTAACCAACGCGGATAAGAAAACGTTTCGATTCCACGAATTTTCTGAGCTCTGTTTGGCTCTGCAATTTCTGGCTATAGCCCCCACTAGTCCCCAACTCATGCATCCACGGGCCGTGATCAAATGCTAAACTTCTAGGTGCTACAAGGCTCTCCAAACGAAACTTCAGGTTTCAGGATTTCGGGGCTTCGCGTTTTCAGGGCTTCGGGGTTTCGGGTTTCGGGGTTTTGGTCCTGGAGGTTCTCGCACTCGCTTCCCTCTCCAAATCTTGACTTCCGAAAATTCGATTTCCTTACCCTCCGGGCCCACAGTACAGTTTTCGCCCACCAAGGTAGTCACACATGGTGTCCTTAAGAATGTACACCTTACTCCCAGCGATGTCAGGGGGTCCCACTACTCTTATTTTTCGTTTCGGAGTTTCGGGCATCAAGAGTTCATGCATCTACACATCTCGAACTTCTGTTTGCCGAAATTCTGAAATTACGGTCTATTCATCTACTTGATCCAACGGTCAAGTTCCTCTCCTACGATCTACGGTGTAGATTGTTTCAGGATTTCGGGGTTTCTGGTTTTTGGTAATCGAGAGTTCACGATGCAGCGACTCCAGATCTCCTGTCACTTCAATCCTCGAATTCTGATACACGAGTTCTTGTATGAGATCCAACGATCCTCGATGATTTGGATCTAACGATCCAGATCTCTCCTATGCTTACACCTATCAAAGCTCTTCATCCCTAACTTCCTCGCTAGTTGGCTAGATCCGACGACTCACGTGATTTCGACACTTCTTCCTGGAAGCGCTCCACCGTCCAATTCTACACTTGTTAATCTCTTTCGTGACTTGGGACTTGGAGTGACCAATAATTTGTCCTAGGCTCCAAGTTCACGATCCCTGAATTCACGAAATGATCCAACAGTTCAAACTAACCACGATAAACGACCCACATTTATTCTGGATCCTAGGGTGGCGATTTTCTCCATCCACTAACCACCTTGCAACCTATGGCCATCTTACGACCCTCACGATTTCACGAGTTCTCCACAAATAATTCTGACCATCCAACTCTGCTTCTCAAGGACTTCTGGCCAATGACTTGGTACCCTCCTTCTGAACTTTCATCTACTTGATCAAACACTTATGGTGTGGAGTTCTCTCTCTCCCTGTGGCCATATACCACATCGGCTGCAGTTTTATAATACCGCTACACCTCCTGAGCTTTTTCACATGGTCAAGTAGTCTGTTGACACTTAGAAACATTTTGAGGTCTGAAATTAGTCCTCTAGACACAATTTCTTCTCAAAACCTCAGTTCAAAGACCACTTATTTGGCCCATCCAGGCTCAATGTTGAAACTAGGCTCTGATACCAAACTGTAACGCTCCCCTCCACGGCCACTGGCCGGGGCAAATGCTACTATGTGGAACAACATCATTCTCATACTTAATTAATAACATACATTTAAGTCATTAAACACATTTAACTCAGAGTAAGCACCAGATTACTGCTAACATAATTAATCCTTGTTGTTAACAATAATTCATATGCACAACAAAATACATGATACATATAAACATTACAGGCATGCAAAACATAATATTAAGCATAAGTTGATACTTATCTTTGAAATTGTAGTAATTCCACCAACCACGTGCAGGCCTTCCATGAACCTCCCAGCCTTAGACCACACTGCTCATCACGCTCAGCAGTGGGTCACCCCCGAGCTGGGACTAAGCTCCACCCAAGGTAAGGAATCCTAGTCTAGGCTGAGGTTACAAGGAAAATTGCACAGAGCAACCGAAAGGATTCTCTCCAGCAGCCTTCTTACGCCCACTACTCACGGACTCTCATTCTCCACATGCCTGTTTCACCTGGGAGTATACACCTTCACAAGCACAGTCCATCGGTGCTTCACCTCCCTCTCTGGGTCTCGGCAACAGGCCGGATCAAGAATTCTCAGAGCTCCGTAGCTGGTGCTGAACTCTCTCTAGGAGAAAACCACTTCCCAACAGACTCTCTCACCTGGAGAGAGCCGCTCACAGGCCTGACAACCTGCCTCTTCAACCGCAACCACCTCCCTCACCTGGAGAGAGTGTCACACACAGGCCAGACAACCTGTTTTCCTTCAACTCGATTTCCAACACAGTCGGGAAACCACGAGGCTCCACACGAACATATAATGGTCCACAAGCCACACGCAGTCAAGCACTGCGCGACCACAACAGTCCACTGTAACACAGACATGGGCTTCCCCAAAACTGGTGACAGACAAATGCTACAGCATAAAAAGGCTCAACAATTACGAGACATTTGGTTTTCTCCAACCAACAATACAGGACAGACTCACGTCTCCGGTTTCGGGGATGCGTGAGGGTGTACAGAGATCCCACACAGAGACTTAACGGTTCAGGTAAGGATTCCCTAGAACAAACACCGAAACAGAGGTCTATCATGGACACCCACGAGTTCAGACGGAGGATGGAGAATGGGAAAAATGCAAGAGAAACAATTTTCCTGGGAGGGTTTACTTCATGGCGCGCGGGTAAGAAAATGCAAACGCCGAGGAAAAACAGGTTCAGACGGGCATCACGGTGAACTCAGGCGGAGGATGACAGAATGATCGACCCCCTCCATGGCTGACTTCTGCAGTTTTTTAACTGCATGTGCCTGGATCGACACATGTCACCCATGAAGCTGCATGCAGTCCATCAACATGCGTTCATCCCCAGGAACTTAGGACAAAACATATATTTCACATGGCTTTTGGAATAATATTAAAATATTATTCCCAAGGACTTAAGCCCCTAGGCTCAACACGTAGCTTCTCTTTCCAACCTTCCAGCCCCCAATCCCTTACCCAATCTATGGAAGCTTAGTCCCCCATCACTCATTCATCGTGGTCGGTCTGCACGTAGTGGTGTTTATATTTTTTTTATTAATGTTCTGCATGATTACATACACAAAAGTAGGCTCCCGGCCTTAACACTTAGGCTCTCTGGCCTAATAACACATAAGCCCACCAACTTATATAAACTTGGCTCACGAGCCTATAAAACATAATCACAATTCATAATGCAAGCTTTATACTTTATAGACATGATTTACAACAAGGCTCGGCCTTAAGGACATTACAAAAACTCACACATATAATTTAACATTCATGTGATAACGAAGTTCACTAGACATCGTAGCTACGTCTCTAGATCTGCTTGGAATATGAATCACTTTATTATCCTTCCTATAACAAGGGGATGAAACCTTCTCACAAAATGTGGCAAATGCTCCATAAAGGGCTGAAAACCCAGAACAACCTTCTCTTACACAAAGAGAACTTAAGGCTCTCACATAAGTGACATTTCTTTAGAAACTAGAAGGACTAAATTCCTTTCTTCCAATCTCTCTTGAGCTCTCTCTCCAAGCTCCCTAAAGGGGATCCATAAAGGGATCCAACCCAGAGCTTACATAAGGAGTTGTGAGGTGGATTCTCACACAAAACTAATTTCCCGTTAAAACTAGAAAACTAATTTGTGAGGTGGATTCTCACACAACTAATTTCGCCTTTTTACAAATTAAACGAAAAATATATGAGTAATTCCCCTCACTCCAAGTACTAATAATTTTTCCAATTTGCATGAATAATGCATGAGCTTCTCACACTCATTTAAAGTATTAATCATTTTTTAAGCATTAGTCATTCTTTTTAAACTTTGTCACCTATCACCAATCAACATTTTCATGGTGTGCAAAGTATTGAATCCTTGTGTGGAGATTCTCCTGGATCTGTGCAGAACACCGTCAAGGGGGTGTAAAAAAATTTCAGACACTAGAAGCCCAAAATAAGCTATTTTTTGCCTCAAAATGGCTCTCGAAGGTTTTGAACTCCAATTTTTCAAACTGGGACCTGCCACTAAAATGACCCTGTAAGATGATTTCTCCAATGTTTTTCACTCTGGAAGCATCGAGATAGATGAAAAATAATATAATGATCCAATATGGATCAATAGGTTCAAAATGGCTAGGGGTGCAATGGTATTTGTTATCACTAGAAGTCACCTCTGGATTGCGACTGAGGTAATCCCAGTACCCATCAATTTTTATGTAACAATGAATAAATTCAAGGGTGGTCTAATGGACACAGTCTCAAGATTATAGTTCTTTAACACAGAACACTGCGCTGGCATGCATAAGCAGATGAGTTATTGATCTAAATTCAGTCAGTAAGTTATAGTAAAGGGTGAGTATGGAGAAGAACTGGAGGAAACGTAGAGGTCTACTATGGACATCGGGTCTTCCAGCAGCCTAAGGAGGAAAAGCTTCGAATACAAGATCTTCTTGAACCCAAAACTTCAGGAAACTAAAAACGTCATAACAATATTGCAATCAAACATACATTACAATACAGTCACAACAAATCGACTGGATCACCCATGCCCGAGTCTTCAATATCAGAAGCAAAAGAGATGATAAGAAAGTTGACTGTCATTAAACAAGAAGTCTCAAATGGCAACACATAACCAAAGAACCAAAGTCTTCATTAAAACTTTACAATATAGGAGTTTAGCTCAACCATCGACCATTGCAAAATATAAAAACTGACTATATATACTTAAAGCAACTTTCTCCCTACATAAGCACGCTCTGGTCACTATATTCAAGGCTTGGCATTTGCATCTTCTTCTGTCATGCTATACTTGCATTCTTCTGTCAGACGCAAGATCAGATCGGTATGGGATTCACAAGAAAATCCATGACAAGGAACTTTTGGCTGACAGTCTGCCCTCCACAACCAGATTTTCCATGCTTTCCATTTATGTGGTGAAACTAGGTTTCAACCACCTTCCCCATTTTCATTAACTACTTTTATTGGGATTAGGACGAGGCCTGACACCCATGAATGCTCCAGGTGAGGTCACAACTCCTTCGAGTCAATTCTGGTGCCTCGAGGCCATGTAGATCCTTCTCTATGACCAACTCAAGCGTTTTGATCTTTTGCGCAACTCCTTTTCCTTTTCCCCATGCGACCGCGGGCTGTGACCTCGTGCTTATCCACATGAAATCTTAGGATTTCGCATTTCGGGAGTTTTCACTTCCCTTGGTTCAAATATCCCAGTGCTCGTTCCTTCGAAATGGCCCATCTAGATCAACAATGAGATTTGCCTCGAATCCGATGACCACAATCATCTCCTCGAACAACTTCGGTTGCCCGTCGCTCAATCAAGTGCTTTCCCCTTCTTTATGACTCTGCTTCCATATGACCACGGGCTGTGATCGTGGGTCTGATTCCCAGGCGCTTCGGGATTTCGCATTTCGCGAGCTCGCACTGTATTTCCATGCTGAAATATCTGAGTCGCAAAATCGTGATTGCTCGGATCAGGTGACATGCGTCTCTTTGCATCGGATGACCCAGATCATTTCGGCATTTCAAGGCCTCGGACCATCGACACTTCTCACCTTAGCCTTCCCAAAAAGATTTTCTACATGGATCCTGCACCAAGTGTTCTTCTTAAATAAATGATCCAGATCATTTTGTGACTTCGCATTTCGCGAGTCCTCGTGACTCTACCCTTTGACCGCTCCATTCTACGAATCAACGAAATGTTGATCATGTGCCACGCGTCCCTCCTGGTACCAACGGCTAGGGTCGGCCTCGCGATTTCGGACCTCTGTCTGAAACTAAACTTCATGCAACTGTATGATCCCGATCACCCAATGGACGTCGATCCGTTCCATCTGATGGATCTCCGTCGTTGAAAGATGATCTTGCTCGCTCGCTTGATTTGAGTCCATATCAGACTGCTCTAAGTGTTGCGCTTGGTGCTCATGACGATGGTCTGTGAAGATTACTTGGATGACTGGCTAAGGGCTCAGGAAAACAAAAGGATCAATGACAGAGGTAAAGAGAAAAGTGATCGACCTTAGAGAAAACATAAAAACTTAGGGTAGATATTTCTTAGGCAGCCAACAATTAAAAGTAGGTCTATCAAACAGGTGGAAACAAGCAGCAAAAAAACTACAAGTTGAGAGGAAAAACTTATGATCGAGTTTGCAAAAAGAGGAGAAACAAGAAAAATTACAGACTTAGGTAGAAACCACATACTCACAAGTCCTTGACAAGTTTGTGTGATAAAATTGGCTCCACAAGGGATGGCATGCTCCCTGCGAGCTTCCAAGTACAAGCAGTTCCAATGCCTTAGTGTTGGGTCATGGAGTCTCCTATTAAAAATAAAATAAACATAAAACAAGAACGATATTTACAATGGTAGGAAGTCGACTGCGGCTTTAAACAAAAAACTTTTTCAGGAAGTGTCCATTTACAGGGCCACTAAAAACTGTGTTACCCTCCTAATTCTGCAACCTATAAGTATTATTTGAAAGTGTCTCAAAAATTTTGAAGGGTCCAATCCAAAAGGCTTCAAATTTACCATGCTTTCCCTTGTCCTGTCTGGGTGCATCCCATTTGAGTACTAGATCGCCTAGTTGAAAATCTTTTTCTCTGCTCTTCTTGTCAAACGACTGCTTGATCCTCTATTGATGGTCATGTTCCTTGTCCATCACTTTCTCTTTAGTTTGTTGCACTTCTACCAGCTGATGTATCCTTCTAATAATGTCATTAGGCTCTCCTTGGTAGTCCTGAAAGAATCTCTCCACAGGCAGGGCAGGCTGAGGAGGAAAAACTGATTCAGTTCCATATACAAGCTGGAAAGGAGAGAGACCCAACGACCTCTTTGTTGTCACTCTATCAGCCCACAGAGAAAATTTGAGCTTTGAATCCCATGCTTTTTTTTTGTCCTCTAACAATCTCTTGATAATATTTACAAGGCTCTTGTTAGAGGATTCTGCCAGTCCATTCCCTTGAGGGTAGTAGGGAGTTGAGTGAATCAATGAAATTCCAAACTGCTCACAAAACTGGATTAATGGCTCGGCCTTGAAGGATGCAATATTATCAATGACGATCATTTTCAGACAACCAAACCTTGCTATAATATCTTCAAGAAAACCAATGATTATTTTGTGAGAAGCACTCATTATGGGGATAACTTCTATCCATTTTGTGAAGTAATCGGTGGCAATAAAATCCATATATGTTGACCACTCGAAGGAGGATGAATCACCCCAATAAAGTCTAGGCCCCATTGTTGAATGGGTCTTGTAGCTACCACAGGCTTCAATGGAAGAGACTTGAGTTGCTGCTTCCCAGAGAATTTCTGACACTTGATGTAGGCCCTGATTTTTGCACAGACATCAGTGAATAGAGTAGTCCAATAGTACCCAGCCCTGAGAATTTTGTAGGCTTTGGTTTTCTAGAAATGATTCCCTCCACATAGGCTGCTATGAAAATCAAACATAATCCTTTGGGCCTCTTGTGGGTCTAGACATCTCAACAACACTCCTAGAGGGTCTTTCCAATACAAAACCTGGTCAATAAGGCAATATCTAATCGCTTTGAGATTTAAATTGTTTTCCTTTCTCTTCCCCATACCATCTGGAGGTCACAACATTTGCAGAAAATACATAATATCTTTGTACCAAGCACATTCTGCCAATGGAGGCCTATCTTGAGGGCCTTTATCAGACACTTTAGCCTGCAGATTTTTTGAGCGAGCGTTGATGAAGTTAACCTCCAAATATTTACAATTAGATTCAGCCAACATCTTGGCTAAACCCTGGCCTTTAACTAGCTTGGTGGGTTTTATTTCCAGATCAAATTCAAGGATTCTGGCAATCCACTTGCTCCTTCTCCCGTCTATGTCAGGCTGAATGAGAATGTCTTTCACAGAAGACGAAGGCATACGCGATGATTTTTGAATGCAGAACATAGACTCTAAAAGCTTTAAGAGATTTCACCAAGGCATAGACCCGTTTCTCCATGATGTCATATCTGACCTCTACGTCTCTTAGCGCTCTGTTGAAAAAGGAAATAGGTTGCTCTAGCCCTGCATCATTCTTTTGTAGTAAAACAACGACCACTGTATCAAATGAAGCAAATGAAAAAATCATAAAATCATTGGAATAATCAGGACTAACTAGCACAGGTGCTTCAGTTAGTGCCTTTTTTATTTGATTGAAGGATTCTTTGGATTTGACAGTCCATTTTACTTTGTTCCCCTTCTTAAGCATGGATGTGATATGCCTCACTAGTTCAGCAAAATTTGAAACAAACCTTCTCAGAAAATTGGTTTTACCCAGGAAAGAATGGACTTCCTTCCTGGATCTGGGAAGCAACAAGGTTTGAATAACTTCCACCCTGCTTGAATCAATCTTGACCCCCTCAGATGATACAATGTGCCCCAACAATTTTCCTTCCTACATGGCAAATAAAGACTTCTTGAGATTTAGGGAGAGACCAAACCTTTTGCATTTCGAGAAGACTTTTCTCAGATGTTGACAATGTTCTTTATCAGATTTGTAGAAGACTGTTATGTCATCCAGATAGATGACCACAAATTTGTCTCTTTCTCCAATGAAGGCAGTGTCCATGGCTCGTTGGAAGGTTGCTCCTGCATTCATCAATCCAAAGGGAATTTTGGCATACATGAATGTGCCCCAAGGAGTGGTGAAGGCGCTCTTTTCTGTCTTGAGGTAGGAAAGAGATATGGTTGTAGCCAGAAATACCATCAATCATGGAAATTTTGGATGCACCTGTCACCCTCTGCAATATGTGTTCCATCTTGGGCAAGGGGTAGTTGTCCTTCCTGGAGCTTTTGTTTAGGTTTCTGAAATCGACACAGAGTCTGATTTCTCTGCTTTTTTTCCTTATTGGAACCAATTTGGCCACCCATTTAGAGTATCTCAGAGTGACAATGATTTGGGTGTCCAACAGCTTCTTTAACTCCCTTTCCATAATAGGCAACAACATATGATTTATTTGTCTTAATTTCTGTCTAAATGGTTTGGCCTCCTCTTTCAATGGGATCTTATGCTCAATGATAGTTGTGTCATATGTCCTGAGTTCTTCATAGGTCCAGGAAAACACATCAACAAATTCCTTTAATAGCTCAGTATACTCGTCTCTCTGCTCCATTGACAGGCTGCTTGACAATTTGACGAACTTTGGATCCTCCTCTATACCAATATTGCATTCATCTACATCAACATCCTCAGTTGGGCCTTTAAACTTTACTGCCACATCGTTCCCATTGAACAATCTTTTTAAAGGAACTAGTCCTTTGGGAATGTGGTTGCTAGGCAGTTGACCAATATGGTGATTAGAAATTTTATTTAGAAATACATCAACGCGAGGGTCACCTTCGGAGTCACGATCCTGATCAATGTGTAATGCAGAGAACTCATCAACAGACTCAAGAAATTTTCTGATCTCAAGATCGTCCTTGAACACCTTCCAATACTTGATATTTTCAGGTACAGAGGGCCTATATCTTACCTCAAAATCATACCTGAGTTTAGGTGGCAGAGGGACTCTGAAATTGTTTGTTGATATAGCCAAAGAGTCAGCCATGACATTCTCTTCTCTTAGAATAAATGAAATGTTGAAAGTTGAGAAAAAACTGTCAACCAGATCCCACACTTCATTTATATATGATCTCAGTCAAGGGTGTTTGGCCTGATAAATATTTCTGATCTGCTAGACAATCAAATCACAATCCCCAAACACTGATATCTCTTCAATTCTCATGTCTTTTGCAGCCCTCAAATCCAAAATAAGAGCTTCATATTCTGCCACATTATTGGTAGTTTCAAATTCTAACTTGAATGATAGAGATATGATTTCTTGAATAGGAGAAACAAGGACCACTCAACCGCCAACACCTTCTCTAGAAGAGGCTCCATCAAAGAACATTTTCCACACAAAGGTAATCAAAGGAGAACCTTCACAGAGAGTAAGGGATTGCTTTCTGATTTCAAGAGGGGCTTTGGGAGCATCACTAAGCTGTAACAAGCTGGATACCAAATCAACATCAAGGGAAAAGATAGGATGATTGGTGGGTTCTTCTTCATCACTAACAATGTAGGCCAAATGAGCTTTTCTGTACAGTCTCCTATGCTCCCCTCCGAACACTGGAATGGTAGCATATGTGAGGTCCATCTGCAAGGTTCCCCCAAGTATTTTTATCCAAGATCTTGACAAGAGCATGCCAAAATTGGGGGGAACATTAGCCACCATGATATCCATGACCACACTCTTCATGGGCAACTGAAACAAGGTCACGACCAGATCTTTGATGACCCCAAGACATTGCCACTCTCCTTGAATCAAAAGAATACAAATCATGATAAGCTTTTGTGATTTCTAACCCGAGTTCTTCCATGATAGTTTTGGGCATAAGATTATGAGATGCCCCTGAATCCATCAAACAATTATGCAACACCTTATCATGTATGTTGAGTGATGTATAGAAGGGAGGGGATGAATCATCTCTATCTTCTACCATAGGACCTAAGATAACTGTTGGATTTTCATCTTGAATATTTACTGAGTCTTTGGAATGGCAAGATGGCTCAGACTGCAACAGCTTAGAGAGGGATTTTTTGAAATATTCATGTTTGACTAGCTCTGAAAGGGGTAAAGTGATTCTGATCTTTTGAATTTTGTGCTCAAAGCTGAAGGAAGAAAGGGGCTTCATAAGTTCTCTCACTTCTGGGATAGGGTCTTTGGGTATCGGTGAGGGGTTTTGAGATTTCTTTTCTTTGTTGTTTTTTGCTACATCTTTAGAGGGCTTCTTTGCTCTGGAAGGATGATCAGGGAAGTCAGACTTCCCTTCTTTCTTCTTAAAACTAAGATTGTATTTATTGGGACTACTATTGGCCTTATCACCCTTACTTAGCTCATTTATTTGACTATTCATGAGGGATTCCTTGTATGCAAATTGAGTCAAATGGGGAAATGGGGAGGTGTCTCCAAGACAATGGATTTCAGGATCAAGCTCTTCTTCCTCCCTCTCTTCATCAACAAGGTTATTTTGGAGGGGGGTTTGGATTTTCTGATCATCCCTCTCTCAGTTTATGGGCTCTCTCAGGTGTATTTGAGGGGCATTGTTTGATATTTTGAAGCTATCTCTGTTATCAACATTTTGGACATTCTTATAACCTTGCTTCCCTTCAAATTTCATTTTCTCCATTTCTGTAGATAGGGACTTCACCATCTTGGTCAATTCATCTACTTGAGGGTGATATGCAGAAGAACCAGATGTTGAGGCCTCAACTCTCCCTCTCCTTATGTTTCTGTCGTCTTTATTCCCAAGTCTGTCAACTGCCAATACATTGGATTCTACTTCTAGGGTTGCATATTGCATATGAGCCAAGGAAGTAGCTCTTCTTTATCTCAACAAGAGGAATAAATCGGGGTCAAAAGTGCTAGCGTAAGTAATTTTGGCAGAGGCCTTCTTAGGTTTTATCTCAGCAGGGATCTTATTGTACATTTTGTTGAATCTTTTGGAGAAGTCAGAGACAGATTCTCCCTTCTCTTTCTTCAAAGCCCCAAACTGTGTAATATAGTACATGAAGTCTTTTTTGTCCCCCCATTGTCTCAAGAAAACATCATCCAAAGCCTCAATCCCAACAATGGATCCAGGGGTCAATCCCCTAAATCATTTCCTAACCTCACCATCAAGGCTCTAGACAAAGACTCTCATCTAGACGTCCTCATTTTCAATATTCAGATTGTCTGCATAATTGTAGAAGGCAACAAGGTGTTCTTCAGCAATTATGTATTATTCTCCCATGAACTTGGGCATATACTTTAGGTAATCTCCAACATGGAGAGCATT
>ML782879.1:0-18533 GCA_009831015.1 Picea engelmannii | reverse complement strand
ATTAGCGATGCGCTTTAGCCCTCCTGGCTGACCCTGGTTCACGTGACCGTTCCCCGTGACCGCATCCTTATCTCTGACAGCTGGCCTCCACTACACCACCGTCCTACTTCGCTGCTGTGCTGACATCTGGCCCCTACTCATCGGGGTTTCGCGGATCGCGATTCTGAATTGCACAAAACTCTTGTCAACGGGATCCCCAATTTCCCGATGAACAAAATGTCGATGGCGCCTTATTCTTCGACACCTGTCCCTCAGATGGACGGTCCCGATCCCTTCGGGATTTCGAGACTTTTGATGTCAATTGACTTTGTCATTTCAAAGTCCCGATCGCCGATGCCTTTGCTGACGTCACAGGTGTTTTGACACGTGTTAGATCCTGCCATGTGTCACTCTGATTCATGATTTTCATGTGCCTGAAGTGTTAAATCTTCCTGACACCTGTCATTCCCTGGTTGTGCCACGTGTCCCTTGCTGATGTGGTCTGCTGTCGTGAGTTGGATCAATGGTTCAGATGCACTTCTTATCCAACGGCTGTGATTACATCGCGAAATCGCATATCACGATTTCGGGTTTTTCGTTGTCATTGTTCACGAGACTCGTGAAACTCCGATTCCCGATTCTCCAATGAGCAAAATCAACAGTCCAGATCTCATTCTTGATTCAATGGCTGAGATTGAATCGCGAAATTGCATATCGCGAAATCGGGGTTTCTGTTGTAATTAAACATGGGACTTGTGAAACTTCGATTCTCGATTCTCCGATGCCACCTGTCCTCTTACTCTCCTCCGGATGTCTGACGCGTGTCCCTATGGAGATCACTGCACAGTAGGGCTTAACCCCTGCACGACTCTTACAGATCCGACGACTGTCGGGTTTTCTTCTCAGATCCTACGGCTCAGATTCTTTCTCCAATATCCCGATGACTTGTCCGGGATTTCTCCTCTGCATAGTAGAACTTAACCCATGCGCTTAACCTCTACGCAGCTTCTGCAGATCTGACGGTTGTCAGCCTTTCGGGAAATTTGAATGGGATCCACCGGTCACTGGATCTCTATCTTCCTTCTTCTCTGCAAACTCTTGCTACGCGTGTTTTCTTCAATGCTATTCCTCCTGAGCTTTTTCTCCTCGAATCCTTAAAGGATTCCGACGTCTACTTTCGATCATTCACCTCTCTGAACCTTCCATCTTCACTATTGTACTTAAGCCATCATCACTACTGTACTTGCCATCAACGAAAAGTCTATGCTGCCTGTAAAACATGTCAACAATCCTTTGTACATTCTTCCTGCACCCATGCCATCTTCATTGTTGTACTTTCCATCAATGACAAGCATATGCTACATGTTAAACATTTTCCAACAGGTCCTAGTCGTTGATCGCCAGGAAAGGTACGTGTCAGTATTTCAGAGTCTCTGGGTGAATGCACTTCGGAAGAAACAAGTGCATAGAAGCTTGAAACTTCTGAAGCCCGAAGATCCGAAGAGCCAAAGTAGATCCTGTCAGTTGGCGGGCAGGAGACACATGTCAATAGATCGAAGATTTCGGGGAAAGTCACTTCGAGAGTTTCAGTTGAGAGTTGAAACTCCCAAATCCTAGAGAGTCAGAGACCTGAAGAGAATCTAAACCGTCATATCCAGAGGGTACATGGCGATAGATCATGAACTCTGGGTGAAAACACTTCGGGAGAACACGAAGGAGAAGAGTTTGAAATTATTGAAGCCCGAATAGCCGAAGAAGCTGGGAGCCATCGATCTAAAGGAGGACACATGCCATCAGATCGCAAACTCCAGGTAGAACGTTCTTAAAGGAACGAAGTGAGGAGAATTTGAGATTTGAGATTTATAAAGGCCGAAGTCCCAAAGAGGATGAGAGGCATTGGTCTGAGGTGGACACGTGGCACCAGATCTAGAACTTCAGGTACAGAATACTTCAGAGGAATGTAAAGGGTGGAAGCGTCGAAGTCCCAAAGGAGAATCTCGACTGTTGATCGAGAAGGGAGATGAAGGCCATTTATCTGGTCTTGGTTGAAAAGTGTCGAAGTCCCAAAGAGGACCAGGGTCGTTGATTTGTAGAGGATGTGTGGCAAACAATCTACCACTCCAGGAGAAATCACTCCAGAAGAAAGAGAGGATATTGAACAAGAACTCCCGAAGGCCAGAGAGTCAGAGTTCACATTCACCACCCATTTGCAAGGGATAGGTGTCAGCAGACCTTCCACTCCGGGAGATAGCCACCGCAGAGAAAACAAGGTTTGAGAGTTGAAAACTCTGAACGCTGAAGTCCCAAAGCAAATCACGTCCATTGATTTAAAAAAGCACAGATCTGAGCCGTCATTTTAGAAGTATCGTCGATATCGTGAGATCAAAGGTCGCGTTGAATTGAGGGGATAGAAAGTGCTCGGACTTTAAAACTTAGAGGGCGGGCCGCAATCGAAACCATGGTATTAAGAACGGGACACGTGGTGATTCGTGGTGAATTGAGGGGAGAAAAGTGGTTGCACTCAAACCACCCTTGTTCGTGCCTGCAATCACGTGACTGGCGTTCCAACATAACCCATGATCATATATGATGGTCATCAAAGAAAAAAAAAAGGGGGGTTAGTCCCCTGACTTTCTGAATTAGAGATCATGGAGAGAAGATTTGTTCCTGTAAGGAGAACAAAACTTTTATGCCCCACCATGGGTGTGTTACAAATTGGTATCAGAACATGGTTACAATACTTGGCCTTCTTGGGCTCATGGATGAGTCACTCAAAAACCATATTTAGAGTAGTTTTAAGAGTGACGCCCTATCTTTCCTCCTCCTTAAAGAGTCTGGTTAAAAAAAATTATTGAGGAAAAGAATGAACCATTCCACTGTGTGTGTGCATTTAAGGAATTTGAGCCATTTATTGTTAATAAACTGTTAGCTAACAATAAGTGTTTTTGTCTGCACTCTAGCAGCCAATAATTCACAGGAAAACTACAAGACTAAATAATGGTGACGTTTTATGAAGTGGGGGATGGCTCCCACAATAGAGAAGAAGAATCTGACGAAAGGAGGGTGGTGGAAACCCCTCCGGATCTGGTTGAAACTGTAAGGAGCCTCAGGGCCAAATTACAGAGTTGTAAGGCTGACAATGAGAGACTGATAAAGGAGCAAGAAAAACAAATAGAAAATAATGCAGTCTCGCTGCAGCGTTTATCTGACATACAGAGGCAACTGCAGCATGAACCTGCAACCAGTCATATGGATCGACGACATCAGAAGAGAAGTCAAAGTCCACCTGAGATCTGAAAACATGACCACACTAGGAGAAGTACCTCGAAGAAGGCCCAACCTAGAGGCAGGGGACACTCATTGACAGAGTCCTTTGGAAAGAAAGTTGGAAACTCCGAAGGATCTTCTAGTAGCCAATCGAGCTCACATTCTCAAAGGGAAGGAAAGAAGCGTAAGCGTTCAAAAAGTCATGATCCTGAAGAGTTCCAGAAATCCAAGCCACCCTCTTTCGATGGAGAGATTAAGAATGGAGAAGAGGTTCAAGTTTGGCTTCTTGGTTTAAAGAAGTAGTTCAGAGTCCATGACTACTCTGAAAACTTGAAGGATAGAATAGCCATCTTCAACCTAAATGGAAAGGCTTCCATTTGGTGGGAAGACCTTAGGAATGTGAAAGGAGTCCATGAGAAGGACTTTTCGTGGAAACAGTTTAAGAAATACTTCAAGAAGCAATATCTGTCAGAGAAATACATGGATGGGAAAACTAAGGAATTCTATGAACTCAGGATGGGGCAGCTCACCATAGATGAATATGTCAATAAATTCCTTGAGCTACTGAGGTATGTACCCTACATAAAAGATGAAAAGGTAAAAATGCAATGATTCATTAGTGGGTTACCTCATACCTACCAGGATAGAATTGAGTTTGAAGAACCAAAGACCTTCGAAGAAACCATCTGGAAGGCGAGGTATTGTTATGAATAGTTCGGGAATAAGACAAGACCTCACGAGGACTAGAATAAGAGGAGTAGTTCGGGATTCAAGAAGAAGGGGTTTAAATCCTCAAGATTTAAGAACTATGGAAAGGATTCTAGAATGAGCCTTCCTACTAAAAGTGTGCATCAACAAAATTTCCCCTCTCAAAGTGGGAATAAACCTTTTAAGACAGTCCCAGGAAATACTGACAACCTAAAGAAACAAACCTTAAAATGTTTGATTTGTGGAGAAGATCATCGGTTGAGGGACTGTCCACACAGACAACAGAACAATAAGAGAGTCTACAATATCCAAGAAGCTACCACCATCAATGATGTGGCTAGGAGCATGACACGAATCTATGTAGCCTTGGACAATAATCAAGCCGACCACCAAGCTTCAATAGTGGAGTTGGAAGGTATGATCACCAACCATCTAGTTTCTATTTTAATTGACCCTAGTTCTAATTTGAGTTATGTGGCCCCTTAGACTGTTGATAAGTGTAAATTGAAACTAGTTAGACATGTTAAGTCGTGGTTGGTACGAGTAGCCACTGGGACCAAAAGGAAAGTGGCAGAGGTCATACCGGCCTATCAACTCATCATGGGTGGATTGCCCACCCGAGCGACCCTTAACATACTTCCCATGGGATCGTATGACTTGTTGATTGGTATGGATTGGTTGGTTTCTTATAAAACTAAGTTGGATTGTTATCATAAAACTTTAGAATGTGTAAACGAAGAAGGGAGAAAGACGACCCTCCAAGGGATTCCGAGGCCCATCTCAGTGAGACAAATATCAACCCTTCAAATAAAAAAATATTGTAGAAAGGGGTGTCCCTTATATGCAATACAGGTGTTGGAATCTATTGAGGATGACAAACCAAACCTAGAGGACCACCCCATATTAAGAGAGGGGATATTGACTTCTCGATAAAACTTGCACCAGGAGCAGTGTCGGCATCTAGAATGCCATATAGTATGAGTATGCCAAAGCTAGTTGATCTCAAGCTACAACTAAAGGAGATTATGGAAAAAGGATACATCCGACCCAATGTATCTCTGTGGGGAGCACCCATCTTGTTTTTGAAAAAGAAAGATGGCACACTCCGACTGTGCATAGATTACATACAACTCAATAAGACAACCATAAAGAACAAGTACCCCTTACCAAGAATCAATGACTTGTTCGACCAATTAGGAGGTGCTTCCATCTTCTCAAAGATCAACTTACAGTATGGATACCATCAAGTCTGGATTAAGGATGAAGACATCCACAAAACAACCTTCAGGACGATGTATGGTCACTATAAGTTTGTGGTGGTGCCATTTGGGTTAACCAATGCCCCTGCCACTTTTATGTGCTAATGAATAATGTACTCAGCAAATTTCTAGACAAATTTGTATTGGTCTTCATTGATGATATCCTAATCTACTCCAAGAACATAGAAGAGCACGAAGAACATCTTAGACTTGTACTTCAAGTACTAAGAGAGCAACAACTCTACGCTAAGTTTAGCAAGTGCACCTTCTTTCAGAAGAAAGTCCATTACTTAGGCCATGTCATTTCTAAGGAAGGGGTGGTAGTGGACCCCGATAAGATTAGATCTATTAAGGAATGGCCTACCCCAAAGGATGTATCAGATATCAAATCCTTCATGGGCTTAGCAGGATAATATAGAAGGTTCATAAAAGGGTTTTCTAAGATTGGTTGTCCAATCATTGCTCTTCAGAAAAAAGGGGTTAAATTCACTTGGACATCAAAATGTGAAGAAATATTTCATGAACTGAAATACCTATTGACCCATGCACCCGTGCTGAAGATTGCATACCTGGATAATGATTTCCTCGTGTGTACAGATTCCTTCAAGGAAGGAATCAGAGGAGTCCTTATGAAAAATGGAGGTGAAATTCGCTACGCGTCCAGGAAATTAAATGAGCATGAGATCAATTATGTGACCCATGACCTAGAACTGGCTGCCATAGTACATGCTTTAAAAATGTGAAGGCACTACCTCCTAGGTAGGAGATTTGTGCTTATGACAGACCATTGTGGGTGTAGGCACTTGTTTGATCAACCAAAACTCAATGCCAGGCAAGCTAGGTGGATGGCTCTCCTTAGTGAGTTTGATTTCAAAATCAAGCACATCAAAGGAAAGGAAAATAGGGTGGCCAATGCCCTTAGAAGAAGTATAAAAATGATTCATCTGGCAACAATAAGCACATGTGGAATGAATGTCAGGAAAAGGGTCAGAAATGAACAAGAGACAGATGCATTCTTCAAGACCATGACCTCATACCTAAGAAAAGAGCCTACTAGGCTAAAGTATGAAGGCTATCAGATGATCGAGGAAGGCCTGCTGACTTACATAAACATATTGTATATTCCAAACTGTGACGACTTGAAGAGGTTCATAATGGATGAACTACATAAGAGACCATATACCGGTCACCTAGGATATCATAAAATGATCACGACCACTAGGAAACAATTCTATTGGCCTGGATTGAAGAAATATATAGCTGACTCTCTAGCTAAGTTCCTAGAATGCCAGCAAGTTGAGACAGAACACCAGCATCCAACAGGATTGTTGCGGCCCCTACCAATCCCAGAATGGAAATGGGAAACCATCTCCATGGATTTCATCACTGGATTACCAAAGTCAACCAAGAAAAATGATGCCATCATGGTCGTGGTGGACAAACTGAGTAAGTATGCTCATTTTGTCCCTGTCAAGTCAACTTGCAAGGCAATAGATATTGCCAACATATTCATGAAGGATATATTCAGACTGCATGGCATGCCTAAGGAAATTGTATCTGACAGAGACACAAAATTTACTTCAAGTTTTTGGAAATCCCTAATGGATGGTTTTGAGACTAAATTGTTGTTTAGCACAACCTATCACCCTCAAACTAATGGATATACATAAAGAGTGAACCAAATAGTAGAAGACATGCTAAGGATGCATATAATGCATCAACCTGAGAAGTGGGAAGACTACCTACCATTGGTAGAGTTTGCCTACAACATCGGTTATCAAGAATCCTCGAAGATGAGCCCTTTTGAAGCCCTCTATGGTAGACAGTGCAAAATTTCAGTCAGCTGGAGTAATCCAATGGAAAGAATTACAATCGAACCCGACATGCTGAAATAAATGGAACATTAAGTGATTCAGATAAAGCAAAGTTTGAAGATTGCTCAGGATAGACAGAAAAGTTATGGCGACAGAAAAAGAACTCCCAGAGAGTTCAAGGCATGAGACCATGTCTATCTCAAAGTTAGACCCAGGAAGAGTTCCTTGAGAATGGGAGCCTGTGCCAAATTGGAACCTTGGTATTTTTGGACCCTTTGAAGTATTAAATAGAGTGGGACATGTAGCCTATAGGCTAGCACTTCCTCCCACAGTAAAGGCACATAATGTTTTCCATGTTTCATTATTGAAGAAATATGTACATGATGCTAATCATATAATTGACTGGTCTGTGATCCAGGTGGATCCGGAGGGAAAATTCCTACCATAACCCCAATGCATATTAGACAGGAAGGAAACCTCACTCAGGAACTGAACAATTGCATAGTTCAAGGTGCAGTGGAAACACTTTGGCCTAGATGAGGCTACGTGGGAAATGGAGGATGCCATGAGACAAGCATATCTGATTTTGTTTACTCATGTAAATACATATCATGTGGACAGATAGAACATCGAGGACGAAGTTCCTTTAAGGGGAGGGAATTGTAACACCCTCTTTCTCCCAGTTTGTAATTATAACTATATTTTCCAGGGAACTATGGAAAACTCAAAGGTGTGAATGTTTGATTTGATGGACCTTTGTATAAAAGGTCGATGAATGTAAATTATGTTATTTTAATATAAAATGGATACATGTTGCATGACTATTGGAAAGGGTACATGCTAAGAAGAGACCACAAATGCTATGAAAAGGTGGTGGAGGGGACTCGAATGTTTGCGTTAACCTCCACCGAACCAATACCTTGTTGGATTTAATTGCTTAGATCAGAACAATCCTCTGACCAAGGAATGAATTACAGTCAGGATAGTAGGTGGGAAGACCTCCTCAAGAGTTAATGAGGGGATGAGGCAGACCACCCATCCGTAAGGCTTCCAGACATGAACACAGATAGGGAATTGGAACCACGCACAATATTACCGAGGAAGGCAAGAAAAGAAGCGTGGTGGGTGTAGAGGAAGACCTGTGAAGAGTGTAGAGACAAGAGCCGAAGCTCTCGGGTCTGAGAGAGGACTGAATTGGAGTGAGTTCTGATCACAGAAAATAGAGAGTGAGCTAGGAGAAGGAGAGTAACCTTCGTCCCTATCTATTTTTGTATTTGGAGAAGGAGAGTAGCCTTCATCCCTATCTATTTTTGTAATTGGGAGGAGAGTATTCTTCGTCCCTAACTTACGTTGAGCTGGAAGGAAGAGATTGAATCTCAAAGCATCGTGGTCTAAGCTCAGGGGTGTCCAGTGATAAATCCATTGGGAGTGACTGAGCATATGGTTGGGTGGAAACGAGCACACCTTTCAGCAATCGCATTATGCCTTATGGTTCTAATAAGTGTTTTCATGTCTTGTGCTTTGAATTGGAAATAATGGTTGCATGCATGTATTTATATGTCTATAAATGGTTTATGTATTAAATGATTAAGTTATGAGTATACATTAGTTCCATTGAGAACATATACTTCTGTTTGAATTTCCATATTCTCTCGTTCAATCCTTGGAGGCGCTTTCTCCATGGAGCTACATCTCCATTCCAGATTCGGAGCATGCCTCTTGGCATAGCTACCATTTGGTAATGTCACGAGTTTACCTTACCCTAACTCAGATCTTAAAGCTTTGTGAGTTAGGAAGGAGTTCCCTTTAGACCAGTAGTCTAGGAGACTTTGAAATCATGCCTAAGCCCTTAACCAAAAGCCTGACTAAGAGTGGGGAATATAGCCCAAGAGATATCTGAAGACCCACGTGACCTGGGTATAGGAACCTTGCACAAAAAGGAGTTAGCTCATGAAGGTTTTGGAACCTTGGAGCTCGAAGCTCTCAGATCTCAAAATTGTATGATAGTCAAGTTACCTGAACCACCGACGACTTAAGAATCTAACAACAGAGATGGAAGCGAGTCGTTTAATAGGAGGAGAGGCCATCCAGGTCGTCAGATCAACTCGAACACTCACTGGGGTTAATGAATCAAACACCAGCCGCTCGATTAAATCGATGGTTGGGAATCATTACGGAATGCGAAGGTGAAATTAGTGAACATGCTAGTTCACAGCCCACAATCGACCCACATCGTTGATCTCGTCAGGAATGGGATATCAACGACTAGGATTTGTCTACAATCGAGCGAGCACTTCCCAGATTGCAGAGGTTGAATCCCGTAATCACTGTGAACCGTCGATCTATGAACAAAGATCAAGGGAGGGGAATCATTGTGGAGAGTGAAGGTGAAAGTAGAAGACCCGCTAGTTCGCGACCTGCAATTCACCAACGTCATTGATCTCGTTACGCTGGAAGATCAACGACTCTGGTTCGACCAAGTTGGGTGAGTACTTTCCATATTGCGGAGGTTGAGCTCTCTGATAAAGAGCATGCACGTTAGGGCCCTGCAATTACTGTGAACCGTCGATCAACAAACACCTCGGTATTGGATGGATCACGACTGCCAAAACTTGAATAGTTGCGAGAGGGATGGTCGTGAGCCCTTAGGAAATATGCAGAGTAACGGAGTACTTCAGTATCGTCAGTTTGAGAGAATCGAAAAGATCAGAAGAGATAACATTTTCAAGAGCAAAGGCGACACCCAATATAGCCAGGCTCGTAGGAGGAACGAGGGCTGAGGCCTTTGAAAATCCACAAAACTCTTCCAAGTCGGAAGAAGTCAGAAGCTCAGGAGGAGGAGCGACAACAGCCGTCAGATCGGTTGTGGGAAGAAGCCTGGACCATTAGATCATCGTCCAGAGAAGCAGAGGAGAAGCACTGAGAAGGAACAGATCCTAACCATCGGATCTGAGCGCAAAGGGACGATAGTCGTCCGCTCTAAGGTAAAGTGCACGAGTTTTAACCTTTGTGTGCACAGGAGGGTTGATTGGACAAAGTCCCGAAGTGAATTGGGACCGTTCATTACCAAGAGGGACAGGTGGCGCAAGATCCAAAACTTTTGAGCGAGATTTTGTGGTCAAGGAGAGAGCGGAATCGTCGAAGACCCGATGTAGGTCTTGGTCGTTGATCACCAATAGGGTTACATGTCAGTAGATCGGAGTCTTTGGGTGAATTCACTTCAGAAAAAATGAGTGCGTAGAAGCTTGAAACTTCAGAAGCCCGAAGAGCCGAAGAGCCGAAGTAGATCTTGTCTATTGACTGACAAGAGACATGTCTCAATAGATCGAATATTTCAGGGAAAGTCACTTCGAGAGTTTCAGTTGAGAGTTGAAACTACTGAAGCCCGGAGAGCTGGAGACCTGAAGATAATCTGGATCATCAGATCCAGAGGGTACGTGGCAACATATCGTGAACTCCAGGTGAAAACACTTCGGGAGAACACAAAGGAGAAGAGTTTGAAATCGCTGAAGCCCGAACAGACGAAGCAACTAGGAGTCGTCAATCTGAAAGAGGACACATTTCATTAGATCGTGAACTCCGGATAGAACGTTCCAAAATGAATGGAGTGAGGAGAATTTGAGGTTTGAGATTTTCGAAGGTCGAAGTCTCGAAGCGGACGAGAGTCGTCAATCTGAGGTGGACGTGTGGTGCCAGATCTAGAACTCTGGGTACAAAATACTTCGGAGGAAAGTAGAGGGTGGAAGCGCCAAAATCTTGAAGTAGAATCTCAATTGTTGATCGAGAAGGGAGTTGAAGACCATTGATCTGGTCTTGGTTGAAAAGTATCAAAGTCCCGAAGAAGACCAGAGTCGTTGATTTAGAGAGGATGCGTGGAAAACGATCTGCCACTCCGGAAGAAATTATTGCGAAAGAAAGAGAGGGTATTGAACAAGAACTCTCGAAGGCCGGAGAGAAGGAGTTCATCTTCACCGCATGTTTGCGAGGGACAGGTGTCAGCAGATCTTCCACTCTGGGAGATAGCCACCGTAGAGAAAACAAGGTTTGAGAGTTGAAAACTACGAACGTCGAAGTCCTGAAGAAAATCATGCCCATTTATTTAAAAAGGGGTAGATCTGAGCCGTCAGTTCAGAAGTACCATCGAGATCATGAGATCAAAGGTCACGTTGAATTGTGTGGATATAAAGTGCTCAGAATTTAAAAGTTATAGGGAGGGCCACAATCGGAACCACGGTATTGAGAACGGGACACGTGGTGAATTGTGGGGAGAAAATTGGTTGGACTCAAAACACCCTTGGTCACGCCCGCAATCACGTGACTGGCGTTCGAACGTAACTCGCGGTCATATATGATGGTCTTCAAAGAAAATTAAAAAAGGGAGCTAGTCCTCTGACTTTCCGAATTAGAGATCGTGGAGAGAGGATTTGTTCGTGTAAGGAGAATGAAATTTTTATGCCCCACCATGGGTGTGTTACAAATGAGATGTGGGATTTGGTCGAATTACCTAGTGGAAGAAAGCATGTCGATAGCAAGTGGGTATTCAAGAAAATATGAAGGAAACAGGTCAAGTTGAGAAATTCAAAGCTAAATTGGTAGCGAAAGGATATTTCCAAGTCAAAGGAATCGACTTCAGTGATATTTTTCCCCTGTTGCAAAATTAACTTCCATTGGAGTACTAATGTCTCTGGCTGCAACATTTGATCTTGAAATAGAGAAAATGGATGTGAAGATAGTGTTCCTACATGGGGGACCTGGAAGAAGAAATCTGCATGAAACTGTAAGTTTTAAACCTATGAAGTAGAGCAATGCATATCGATTCTTAAGAAAAACATAAATTAATCAATGGCTCATACACAATACACAAAGATTTACAGTGGAAACCCTTAATCGAGAGAAAACCAGCCTTCCTTGGTGCAACACCTCTCAACTCTTCATTGTATTGATTTCACATTTCCCAATACAATATATACAAAATTTTAGGTATTCCGCAACTACCAAAACCCTAATTCCTTAACCCGTGATTAATTTAAAAATCACTAACAAAAGTGAAAACGCTAAAATAGCAAAAACCACCTAAAAACAAATTTTGGGGTGCTTTCCTGAACCCTGTCGGCTCTGGGTGTTAGCCAAGGGGGGGAATCTTGCCTCCCTCTTGGGAAGCGCCTGACGCACACGTATACAACTACTAAGGAGGGATCGTCAAATCTGACATGAACCCTCACACACATGCAAAGAATATAACACCTACCCAACATAAACAACTTGAAGGATTTGTAGTAAGGGAAAGAAAGTACTAGTGTGCAAATTGAAAATATCCCTTTACAGTTTAAATCAATCACCAAGGATGTGGAATCAAAATTTTGACACATACATCCTTAGTTTGGGATTTGGGAGAAGCAAGGTTGATCACTTCATATATTCCAAGTAAGAAGGTGGGTGCTTCATATATATAGCATTATATGTCGACGACATATTGTTGATCGACAACAACATGGACACAATAAAGGAGGTTAAGAAGAAACTATCCTCCAAGTTCAACATGAAGGATCCCATTGCAATGAAATTCATTATGGGAATGGAGATTAAGAGAGATCAGGCAGTTAGAAATCTATGGTTGAATAAAAAAAATTATATTGAAACAATTTTGAACCGTTTCAACATGTAGGATTGCAAGCTTGTAAAGGTACCAATTCCTGTGGGAGCAAGGTTAACTGTTGAACAGTGTCCAAAGACAAAGGAAGAAATAGAGGACATTACATGCATTCCCTATGCAAGTGTTATTGGTATTCTGATGCATGTGATGGTGTGCACTCAACCAGACATTGCCCATGCAATGGGAGTGTTGAGAAGATACATGTCAACTTCTGGAAAAGAGCATTAGGAAACAATCAAGAGAGTATTCAATTATTTGTGTGGCACAAAATATTATGGTATTTTCTACCAAGGGAAACCTAGAGTGGATAGTGAAGTAGAATTACATGTCTTTTTCAACGTCGACTGAGTTGGAGATCTGGATCAATGAAGGTCGACCAATGGATATGTGTTCAAGATGTTCGATGGAGCAATCAACTGAATGAGTAAGCGACATGTGGTTGTAGACTTGTCAAAAACAAAAGTTGAGTACATGGCAGACACTTATGGAAGCAAGGAAGTAATATGGTTGCAACAACTATGTTCATGGTGTTGATATTATGGTAGCTTCGGGAGGTATGAACCTCTATTGTGACTTTTGACAAGATTAGAATGTTCTGGAAGGAAGCAAAGAAATGAAAGAAACCCTAGACAAGATGTCAGCCGAAGAAATATAATTAATGTGAATTAATTAGTACCCAGAGAGAGAAGTCGGCCCAAGCAAGCTGCCATAATACTATAAATACAGGGCACCAGTCTCTCATTTGACACACTTCTCAGAAACACAAAATGCCAATTTCTGCTCACTGCAGTCTAGCAGTCTTGTGCCCAAGTCCTGGGGAAGGATTTGCGCCAGTTTTGGGTGAGAATATATGATCATCTTGGTTACTTCTTGCTTGGTGCATTAGCCTTGCTTGGCTATTGTTTTGCTACCATGATTCTTTTCTCTGTTAACGTCAAGGTGCTCAGAGGGTGGCTTCGGCCTATGGTTGGGTGACAAGGGTATTGTCAATGGTAAAACAAGCACAATCCTTAATATTCTAATAGGTTATGGGCCCACACCTCCTTCATTCAGTCTAAATGCTGGAAGGAAGCATAACTGCTAGGATATTGAGCTCACTGAGGAACTGCCGCTAGGGTTACTAGCAGGAGCAGCTTCCAAGACACTGTCGCTAGGGCTACTAGAAAAAGTAGTTGCAGAAACCCTAATCTCAGATCCAGCACCTTGTGATGGAGCATCTCACTCAAGGAGAAGATATTCAGATGTACCCTAGTTCAATGCACCTTTTGGCTATATCTACTGAAGACAAAAGACGAAGTATTCAGCTAGATCCAAGAATTCAAAGCAGAGACAAAAAACCTCACGAACAAGAAGATCAAGACATTAAGAACAAATAATGGAGGAGAATACACCTCGAAGGAATTCGTTGCATTTTGCAAATCGGCAGGGATTAGGAGGGCGCTGATTGTTCCTCATAATCCTCAACAAAATGGTGTAGCATAAAGAAAGAACAAATCTATTGAAGAAACCGTAAAATCCTTACTAAATGATCAAGGTCTATCCATGTTCTTATGGGGAGAAGCAGCAATGACAACAATATATGTGCAGAATAGAAGTCCTCATCGTATATTGAAGGACATGACACAAGAAGAAGCCTTCTCAGGTAAGAAACCTAATGTGGAAAACCTAAGAATATTTGGATGTCCTGTTTACTCTCACATTGCCAAGGACAAAGGGAATAAACTAGAACCCTCAGGAAAGAAGGGGATATTCGTAGGGTACAGTGATTCATCCAAGGCCTATAGAATATATATTCCATAAAAACACAATATCGAAGTCAACAGAGATGTAACATTCAATGAAAGGATGGCCTTCAAGAAATCCATAGAAGAAACTATTGAAGAAGAAGAGATTGAAGAACCTAATGAAGAAAGCACAGAAAACGAAAATGATGAAAAGGAACAACTTAATCATCCTATGGAACCATGTGAAAACATTGATTCAGATATCGTACCTAAAACCAAGAAACGACTAGCTTGGATTGAAGCCACATTACAAGATGCAGAAAGACTCAAGGTTCCAGAAGGAAGATTCAGAAAGAGTAAAAGACCTAAAAGATTCTCAAGCTATGCCGCATGCATGATGAAGATTCTAGATGAAGAACCTACCACATTTGAAGAAGCCATGCAAAAGGGACAATGGAAAGAAGCTATGGCGGAAGAACATCAATCCATTATGAAAAATGAGGTATGGGAAATCATACCTAGACCTAAAGAAAAATCAGTGGTAACTTCAAAATGGGTACAAAAGATCAAACATGCAACAGACGGAAGTGTGGATAAATACAAGGCAAGATTCGTAGCTAGAAGGTTCTCCCAGAAGGAGGGAGAATATTATGACGAAACTTTTGCTCTGGTGGCTAGATATACTTCCATCAGAGCTATCATATCTCTTGTCTCTTCCATGGGATGGAACCTACATCATATGGATGTAAAGACGACTTTCCTCAATGGAGCTATTGAAGAAGAAGTATACATTGAACAACCTCAAGGGTTTGAGGTACATTCCAGAGACACTCACGTTTGCAGATTAAATAAATCTCTATATGGACTCAAGCAAGATCCAAGGGCTTGGTATGCCAAAATGGACAATTATCTAATGAGACTTGGTTTCTCTAAGAGTCATGCAGATCCAAACCTTTACTACAAAGTCGTGGACAATGCACCTGTAATTCTACTACTATATGTTGACGATCTATTCATAACAGGTGAAGAGTCTCTCATCATCCAATGCAAGAAGGAATTAGCTTCTGAATTTGATATGAAAGATCTAGGTCTCATGCATTATTACTTGGAACGAGAAGTATGGAAGAAGCGTGGTGAAGTATTCCTTGGACAAGGAAAGTACACAATAAAGATCCTTCAGAAGTTTGGAATGATGGATTGTAAGTCCATGGACACTTCCATGAATACGGATATAAGAAAAGTGAAATATTCAGATTCAGATCCAGTAGATCCATCTCTATATCGACAACTAATTGGGTCATTGATGTATTTGGTAAATACTCTACCAGACATTTTCTTTGTTGTAAATAAACTAAGCTAGCTCCAGGTGGAACCAAAACATGAGCATTGGATAGTTGCAAAGCATGTATTAAGATATATTCATGGGACAATAAACTATGGCTTGAGATATACAACATCTAGTGATATACAACTTCATGGATTCACAGACTCAGATTGGCTGGAAGTGCAGAAGATAGAAAGAGCACTTCAAGTATGTGTTTCAGCTTAGGCTCCGCTATGATATCTTGGGGCAGTAGGAAACATAAGTCTGTCGCACTCATCACAACAAAAGCAGAGTATATTGCAGCATGTGAAGCATGCACAGAAGCAATATGGCTAAGGAAGTTAATCTCTAATTTATTTGATCAAATTCCAGAATCAACCATAATACATTGTGATAATCAGAGTTGTATAAGATTATCAGAACATCTTGTGTTTCATTAAAGGTCGAAACACATTGAGATCAAATACTACTTTATTCGAGATAAAGTCTAGGAAGGAGAGGTAAAGCTCGAGTATATCCTCACAGATGATCAAACAACAGATATCCTGGAAAAACCTCTATCCAAAATAAAGTTTGCATATTTTCGAGAGAAGATGGGGATCACGGAAATAACTCCCTTACCTGAAAGGGAAGAAATGACTCTCCAGGTTGGGAGGGAGCACTGAAAAAATTATTGAAGACATTTATTTTCGAAATTGAAAAATAGTCCAACTTGGACAGATTCTTTCATGTTCGGAAAGTGGATTGAGATTTCTGACGGATAGGGATTTCCCATTATGGTTAACATGGGAAATGGTCCAGATTGTTGATGTATCATAGACAGCGACTTCCCATTGTGGTTAACATGGGCACTGGTCTAGGGAAGTCTCTTTTTTTTAGGGTTACTCAAGAAGACTGGCCTGCCTCACCGAACAATGATTTCTCATTGTGATTAACATGAGGAATGGTCTATTTTGGAGGTTGATACATGACAGTCTTTTCCTCTTGTGGTTAATAGAGTAAAAGGTCCGGACAGTCATTCCTTAGGGTTTATTCATTCTCTCCAGGTTGCACTTTGTTTAGTGCCGAAGGAATGGCCCAGGGTGGGGAATGGTCCAAGCTCAACAATCAGGGATAGACATTCCTTAGGGAAGATTCATTCTCTCCAGGTTACACTTTGTTTAGTGTCGGAGGAATGGCCCAGGGTGAGGAATGGTCCAGGCTCAGAAATCAGAACAATCATTCTTCCTTGTTTGAGAAGAATAAGCCATATAGTTCATCGTTGATGTTCTACTCTGAGGGCGGATATTCTTTCAAGATATCACAGATGTGAGTGAAAGATTGGCCCAAATGATTCAGTGTAGATTGATATCAGATGATTGTTATGGAGATTGCATGTCTCCAGACAGTAGAGATATGCTACTGTGGTGGATATGTTCCACTATTTGTGACTATGTGTCACGGTTTGAGTAGTTGGGTACTACCATGGATAAACACAGTTGTGTTCTATCAATTGATATTGTACCAGTTGTCATGGAGATTATCCAGTTGGATAATAATGAGGGTTCTCGTGATGCTACCAGTTGAATGGTCTATTTGTGCTCAAAACCATACCTCCCTAGCTAGGAGGGAGTGTTGATATTATGGTAGCTTCGAGAGGTATGAACCTCTATTGTGACCTTTGACAAGATTAGAATGTTCTGGAAGGAAGCAAATAAATGAAGGAAACCCTAGACAAGATGTTGGTTGAAGAAATATAATTAATGTGAATTACTTAGTACCCAGAGAGAGAAGTCGGCCTAGGCAAGCCTGCCAAAATACTATAAATACAAGGTGCCAGTCTCTCATTTGACACACTTCTCAAAAACACAGAAAGCCAGTTTTTGTGCACTGCAGTCTATCAATCTTGTGTGCAAGTCCTGGGGAAGGAGTTGCGCCAGTTTTGGGTGAGACTATCTGATCAGCTTGGTTACTTCTTGCTTGGTGCATTAGCCTTGCTTGGTGCATTAGCCTTGCTTGGCTATTGTTTTTCTACCAGGATTCTTTTATTTGTCAAGGTCAAGCTGCTTGGAGGGTGGTTTTGACCTATGGTTGGGTGACAAGGGTATTGTCAATGGTAAAACGAGCAGAATCCTTAATATTCTAACACATGGATTGGGTTTGAGCAGAGAACTATGAAGATAAATTACGAAAGTCAAAGCGCAATAATTCTAGTACAAAACCCAACTTGATGTACAATACCATTTCGTAAGAGACATGGTGGAAAGCAACAAGGTGTTGCTAGAGAAAGTAGACACGTTGGAAAACATAGCAGAATATTTGACCAAGTTTGTGAGTGCTGTGAAATTTTCTTGGTGCAAAGAGGAAATGGGAATTGTTGTCTTGGGTCTGTGAACAAAAGTTCAGGTTCTCCTTTTTCATAAAATAAAACAAGTGGGAGAATGTTGGGTTGTTATATTCTTTGCAATGAAAGTTGAAGGTCGAAGTGATAGACCAGGAAAAGTCAAAGTCAAAGTCATTGACAACAAGTCAAATAGGTCAATAGACAAGAGGTCGTCGGGAGGTCATGTGGAAATCGACTAAAGTTCGAATGGAGGTAAACTGGTAACCCAAATAGTAGTTGACTGTAACAAAATACTGAGATTCACGTGATTTGTAGCCAATGAGCTTCATGGATCTATAACTGTTTTTGGGTGCCTTTCTTTAGATTTTTCCTAGTGTAAATTTTATAAATAAGGTGTGTTGTAATCGTATTATGTTAATCCATGAATCAATTTTTAGATCAATCTATTAGAGGTTTCTGGTCATGTAGATGTAAGTCGAATT
>ML782878.1:623079-634257 GCA_009831015.1 Picea engelmannii | reverse complement strand
GAATGATATAGTTGAGTGTGAATTTAATTGCTTCAAATTAGTTTTGTTCGATGTAAAATGGTATAGATTACGAATGCATGAACATGATGAGGAAATAATTTTTATTCAACATGACAACCTATTTCTGATGATTAAAATAATGGTTTTTGAAAAAGCAAATGACTGCTATGTCTTTCCAAGCCAATTTGAACAAGTCTTTTACTAAAAGGTTCCAGGTAAGAGGGATTGGTAATTTGTTGTTAGATATGATTCAAGAGGAAGGCCGGTAACATATACTATAGATGAAGAAAATGTTATTGAAGAAGATGATGATTTAGAGCTAGAGTAGGAAGAATATGGGTCGATAGATGAAGAAGACAGAGAAGATGAACCATGTGTAGGAGACAATGCACCAGTTCTTGATGATGATATTTGTAACACCTTGTTTCCCCCAATTTGTAATTAATCATAAAATAGGAATTTCCATGCTAAGGCATGTGGAAAATGTAAATGTATTATTGTTTGAGTTGTCAATAACTGACTGTGGGGGTGAAGCCTTGAAATTATTGGCCATGATATCACTAGAGGAAGAATGTGAAAACTATACGAGAGGGTTCATTATATCAAATAACCCCAAATTTCCCTTGATGTGGATGATAAAACTCCTTCGGATCCCAAGGAGAGAAATCAATTAATGAAGAAAGGACCAGTTGTTGAATTATCAACCACCCCCATGAATGGGAACATGGTCTAGCTATAGAATGCCAGCCCAATGTACAACAGGGTCTAGTAGTCCAAGCAGACCTAAGCTTCCTTCTGATAGAAGGAAGGTAAGATACATACACACGGGAATGGAAAGAGAAAAGGGAATCCAGAGAGAAAACGAGGGCCCAAGATCGTAAGGGATATGTGCATAGCTATACAGGGGATAACGAATAGAAGGTCGTGAGCTTGATGTTGAGTGAGCATATGATAAACCTTGTCGAGGCCATAATAGAGAGAAATCTGTGAAAGTTTTAGAGAATAAAACCCCAGTGGAAGCTGAACAGAAAAAGAATCCTTGAGAATAACGCGAGTTCCTTGGTGATATCATGTCTTGGCACGGGGGTGGCCAGAGTGATAAGAGTGAATGCCTATGAGCCTATGGTAGGGTGGAAGGACAAACACCCACAGTCAGTTAGTTGGTGGAAACTTGTAATAGATAAGTATTCTCCTACCCTGTGTAATTGAGTTGTAACTATGTATTGAAATTGGATATACTGTGAATGTTTTAAGAAATGTGCATGATTTCTTAATGGATATACTGTGTCCCTTCTATTTCTGTTTGGTTGTGTAATTAGGAAAGTAAGAAATTATATGGTTCAAGCATGGATTGTTCTCATAAATGCTTGCGTTCCGTGGTGGCTTAAGCCAGAGCCACGAACTGTGAGTTCGTTGAACTTAGGTATAGTTTCATGTACGCATGTTGAACCTCCTATCATTCTGAGTCCCTTGGAGGATGGAGTGGTTTAAGCTTAGGAGAGGTAGTGCAGATATGCATAGGCTCTCTACGAGGCTAGCAAAGACTGAGAACCACTCAAGTCCTAACCTTGATGAAGGAGTGCAAGGGATGTGCAAAAGACCCTTCTAAGTGATCAAGTCCAGGAGAAAGAGCGCAACGCTCTTAATTCCTTCATAACTGACGAAGCTCAGGAAGGATAATGAGTTTTAAGTATCGAAAAGGAACATCCTTTCATTTGGAAGATGAATGGATGAAATCCGTTCAGGAGGTTCCAAGGTTTGTCACAACCGTTAGATTTGAAGAAGGAACGCATGCATTAATGCCTTGACTCCTTCAGTCTTTGCAAGTTCTGTGAATTGAGTGAATCCGTCGTAAGGGAGGTAAAACCTCCAATGTCTAAAGTCGCAAAAGGATCTAGACCATGGGTCTCTGGATCCTTTGGGGTCCTTCTTGACCGTCCAATCTACGAGATCGAAGCTTCACACTTCGGGAGAATTATGAGTTGGAGTGGCCAAAACCTCCGACATCCAACGTCAAAACCTCCGACATCCAACGTCACGAAATGAACTGAACTGTGGATCTAAGAAACTATCGGGACCATCCTTGATCATCAGATTGGCGAGATCACAGATTCTCACATCAAGAGATTTGCACGTTGGCGTGACTAAAACTTATGAAACCCAAAGTTGCTATTTGATCTAGACCGTTGGATCAAGGAAGGTCATAGACTGTTGATCTGATGAAATTATATTACCACAAGGGTTTGTGGAAACTCAAAATCCCCTAAGAACCAAGCTCAGGAGAGATAAGTGCAAAGTGTGCCAGGAGGGCCGCTAGAAGTCTTCTAAGGAAGCAGAGGACCGGTTTTCCTTAGAACTGAGTGAAGATTCAAAATCTCAGGAGGGCCAACATTTCCAAAGCGTAGGTGAGACCCAAGGTCACATGGCTCGTAGAGGAAGCAAATGTCAAGGCCTTTGAAGCATCGAAATATTTCAAGTCTAGGAAGAAAGATGCCAAAGCTTGAGAGGAGGAGCACAACAACTGTCAGATAAGCTGCAGAGGGAAGATATGAACCGTTGAACTTCATTTCCAGGCACACAGGAGTGTGCACAGAGAAATAGATCTGAGCCGTCAGATCTGGCACATGGACCAACATTATTTGGATCCGGAGGAAGGTGGATGAGACAAGTTTCGAAATCATCAATATCGTCCATTGTCAAGGAGGGCACGTGGTGAAGGGTCATCATTTCGCTGACTCGTAGAGTGAAGAATTCAAAGAGAAGAGTTGGGAGACTTCATGAAGTGAAAACTCGCGAAAATATCACAACCATTGATTGAGGAGAGATCCGGACCATTGATTGTCCAGGAAGAGTTTTGACATTTAGGGAATCGGGAGGACGGAAGTACGAAGTGAAAACTTGCAAAAAGATCATAGCCATTGATTGAGGAGAGATCTGGACCGTTGATTGTCCAGGAAGAGTTTCGGCATTTTGGGAATTGAGAGAATAGAGGTGAAAAGTATTTCAACCTCGAGATACACGAAATCGCGACAATATCTGGACCGTTAGATCCAGAGGAGCATGAACTGTCATATTTGGGAGCCCCGAAATATCAACATTTCAGAAGTCAGGGATGTGAAAGAAGTTGTGACTGGGAGGTTGCAAGTCATGAAATTCCAATTTGCGAAAGGAGGATATCGACCGTGGATTTGACGCAGCCGAAGATCTTTTCGGAGTTTCGGGAGTCAGGAGTCAGGATTGATTCACATGTAGAATACCCGACATGCGAAATCGTGACATGCCTTTTTCATAGGCATGCGGTCATAGTTCGTGGCCGTGTGGAGGAGAGGCTCGTGCTTGGTTTTTTTTAATGCAGGGCAAGTTTGAAGGAAGGACTCGTGGATTCATTCATGAGATTCCAACATGGAATCGAAGAGTTGCTTCAACTCAACAGATTTAAGAGTGATCCTTGACCAGGAGGTCGGACTAGTTCCCTGACCTTCCAAATTAAGAACCAAGAATGGAGTTCCTTTCCTTTAAGGAAATCAAAAATTTGTATGCCCCGTCGTGGGTGTGTTACACTATCGATGAAGATATGCTTGAGAATTACATTGATGATGATGATGATATCATCAATCCTTTCAACATTGTTTCTGAATTGGATGGTGATACAGATGTCAAGTTGGATGATCAAGAAGAAGATACATAATAATAATGATACAATTTTTTCATTGGTCAATGAGGTACGTAACTAGATATTTTAATTTGTATGAATTATTCTCTTTAAACAATTTTTTATGTGGGTAAATTACATGTTTTAAAGTTTTATTTCATTTTTAATTTTGTAGTTTCTATGCATGATTACTATGTTTCTTTTGTTTATTTTCTATTTTATAGATTGAGTATTGGGGAATTAAGAGTGATGTGCGGGGGGGGGCATATGAGCTTCCACCTTCATGTGGTTGGCCTTGTTTAGTAGAGAATAAATTATTATCGAAACCAAGAGAAGTTCATTCATTCATCTTTATACTCAAAGATCACTCACAAAACCACTCTATATATCGACCCATGAGATTTCATATTTAAATAATAATTTCATACTAATATTCTTTATGGAGAAAAAGAGTACTTAGATGAGAGAAAAAAACAAAGACATAAAATAAATTGAAGGTTGTGCAATTAATCAAGTACTTCTTTATCAACATTATTGCACCATGCACTTATAGTACTAGTAGATGCCGAGACATGCATCTCAGTCGTATTTTAAAGGAAACAACTAAAAGAAATTGTACTAGGGATAGATTAGTACATGATGGGAACCAGTAACCTATGAATGGGGCCAACGTTGAAATTATTTCAAAATGTTTCTGTATGCACTAAAATTTGACATGGATAGACTGTTCGCATGCCTTGACGATATGGAAGGGTTTCCATACTCGAATATTACTCACACACCCACTCTATATATCGACCCATATCGTCCTCGTTTCTTTTTAATTTTCTCAGTCGAATTTTAAAGCAAACAACTATTAAAAGACATTGTACTAGGGCTAGAGTACATGATGGGAAACGATTACCTGTGAATGGGGCCAAAGTTGAAATTTTTTCAAAAAGTTTTTGTATGCACCAAAATTTGACATGGATAGACTGTTTACATGCCTTGATGATATGGGAGGGTTTCTAGACTCAAATATCACTCACACACCCACTCTTTATATTCATTGTCTGTGTCCTTCAAAACCAACATCATGCCAATTAGGCCCATTATTTTTGTCGTGGTGAGAAGAAGGCGATATATGAGATTTCATATTTAAATAATGATTTAGTACTAATATTATTTATGGAGCAAAAGAGTACTTAGATGAGAGAAAAAAATAATGACATAAAATAACTTGAAGCTTGTGCGATTAATCAAATACTTCTTTATCAACATTATTGCACCATACCCTTGCAGTACTAGTAGATGCGAGGACGTGCATCTAGGTCATATTTTAAAGGAAATAAATAAAATAAATTGTACTAGGGATAGATTAGTACATGATGGCAAACAACAACCTGTGAATGCGACCAACATTGAAATTATTTCAAAATGTTTCTGTATGCACTGAAATTTGACATGGATAGACTGTTCACACGAATTGATGATATGGAAGGGTTTCTAGATTCAAATATTACTCACACACCCACTATATATATCGACCCATATTTTCCTCATTTTTTATTTTTATTTTTCTTGATCAAATTTTAAAGGAAACAACTATTAAAAGACATTGTACTAGGGCTAGAGTACATGATGGGAAATAATGACCTGTGAATGGGGCCAATGTTGAAATTTTTTCAAAATGTTTCTTTATGCACTAAAATTTGACATGATAGACTGTTCACATTCCTTTACAATATGGGAGGGTTTCCGGACTCAAAGATCACTCACACACCCACTCTTTATATTCATCGTCTGTGTTGTTCAAAACCAACATCATGCTAATT
Organism: Picea engelmannii; assembly: GCA_009831015.1. NCBI lineage: Eukaryota > Viridiplantae > Streptophyta > Pinopsida > Pinales > Pinaceae > Picea > Picea engelmannii. Next base: position 628,791 of record ML782878.1, on the reverse strand, counting down.
AGGCCCATGATTTGGGTAGTGGTGAGAAGAAGGAGATATATGATAATTCATATTTAAATAATGATTTCATACTAATATTCTTTATGGAGAAAAATAGTACTTAGATGAGAGAAAAAAAAAAACACAGAAAAGAACTTGAGACTTGTGCAATTAATCAAGTACTTCTTTATCAATGTTATTGTACCATGCCCTTGCAGTACTAGTAGATGTGGGGACGTTCATCTCAGTCGTATTTTAAAGGAAACAACTAAGATACATTGTACTAGGGCTATATCAATACATGATGGGAAACAATAACTTGTGAATGGGGCCAATGCTGAAATTCTTTCAAAATATTTATGTATGCACTAAAATTTGACATGGATAGACTGTTCGCATGCCTTGATGATATGGAAGGGTTTCCAAACTCAAATATTACTCACACACCCACTCTATATATCAAACCATCTCATCCTCATTTCATTTTAATTTTCTCAGTCGAATTTTAAAGGAAACAACTGTTAAAAGACATTGTACTAGGGCTAGAGTACATGATGGGCAATAGTGACCTGTGAATGGGGCCAACAATGAATTTTTTTCAAAATGTTCCTGTATGCATTGAAATTTGACATGGATAGACTGATCACATGCCTTAACAATATGGGAGGGCTTCCAGACTCAAAGATCACTCACACACCCACTCTTTATATTCATCATCTGTGTCGTTCAAAACCAACATCATGCCAATTAGGCCCATGATTTTGGTCTTGGTGAGAAGAAGGTGATAGATGAGATTTCGTATTTAAATAATGATTTTGTACTAATATTATCTATGGAGAAAAAGAGTACTTAGATGAGAGAAAAAAACAAAGACATAAAATAACTTGAAGCTTGTGTGATTAATCGAGTACTTCTTTATCAACGTTATTGTGCCATGCCCTTGCAGTACTAGTAGATGCGGGGACGTGCATCTCGTTCATATTTTAAAGGAAAAACTGAAATAAATTGTACTAGGGATAGATCAGTACATTATGGGAACCAATAACCTATGAATGGGGCCAATGTTGAATTCTTTCAAAATTTTTATGGATGCACTGAAATTTGACATGGATAGACTGTTCGCATGCCTTGAAGATATGAAGGGTTTCCATACTCAAATATTACTCACACACCCACTATATATATCGACCCATCTCATCCTCGTTTCATTTTAATTTTGTTAGTAAAAGTTTAAGGGAAACAACTGTTAAAAGACATTGTACTAGGGCTAGAGTACATGATGGGAAACAATGACCTGTGAATGGGGCCAACATTGAATTTTTTTCAAAATGTTTCTATATGCACCGAGATTTGACACGATAGACTATTCACATATCTTGAAAATATGGGAGGGTTTACAGACTCAAATATCACTCACACACCCACTCTTTATATTCATTTTCTGTGCCATTCAAAACCAACGTCATGCCAATTAGGCCAACTATTAAAAGACATTGTACTAGTGATAAAGTACATGATGGGCAACATTGACCTGTGAATGGGGCCAATGTTGATTTTTTTTCAAAATGTTTCTGTATGCACCGAGATTTGACATGGATAGACTGTTCACATGCCTTGATGATATGGGAGGGTTTCCAGACTCAAAGATCACATGGGATAAACAAAGGAAATGGATGAGGTGGTTGCATCTAACGAAATACTGATATGATATTATGTATTACTCTACCTAAAAAATTACCCAATTTAAAGGGCTATATGGTTATGAACCCTTGTCACCGAAGAATTGGGTCATTAAAAATGAAAGTATAAACTATTATATTTAATATCTTTTAAAAGAAAATAGACTATGATAATATAGGTTAACTCTCTCTCTTTTTTGTGGAGAAATACACAGTTAAAATAAGCTACCTTAATGAAATTAGTGCTGCAACAAGGTCTAAATATGCATGAGCTGATATGCTTTTGGCCTTGTGAATGAGAAATATACCTGGAATGATCAATAAATGTCATCATTGTTTTCATAGTATTGTAGAAACGTAGTTTCAATGAACATGATGTTCTTCATTGTTATAACATCTTCGTCGAAAATGTTCGAAAACATGGGACTTTGCCCATGAGTTTGGTGCAAGAAGAAGATGCTTGATCACATTTTGGATTTAAATAATGATTTTTTACTAATATTCTTTATGGAGCAAAAAAGTACTTAGGTGAAAGCGAAAAATAAAGACACGACATAACTAATGAAGCTTGTGCAATTTATCAAGTTCTTATTTTTTGATGTTATTGCATGCCCTTACAGTACTAGATTCGGGGACATGCGTCTTGATTTTTTTTTAAAAGAAACAACTAAAATACATTGTATTATGATTCCTTGTGTGGGTGGGTGCCCCTCTTTTCAACTCACCTTGCATTGCATTTGGGCACCCTGCCTCCTTTTTTTACAATTCCTCATGTGGGCGCCCCTCATGTCAACTCACCTTGCCTTGCCTTTGGGCTCTCAACCTGTCCTAGGATGTCTTAAAAAACTTATGTTGAAGCCAAATTTTTTCCTTATCCGAGACCTGACTCATCTTATTTCATAGTTCTCCCTTGTGTGGCCATTTTCATTATGACTTTTCATGTGGGTGGGCGCACCTCTTGCCAACTTGCATTGCATTTCGTTTGGGTGCCTTACCTCCTTTTCATTACGATTCCTCATGTTGGTGCCCCTCTTGAAAACTCACCTTTGGGCACCCAGTCTTTCCTAGGTCATCTTAAAAAGGTTAAGTTGAAGCCAAAATTTCTCCTTATTTGACATTTAGCTCGTCGCCTTGGCTAGTGCTCCCTGTGTGGTCATTTTCATTAATACTCTTCATGTGGGTGGGAGTACCTATTGCCAACTCTACTTGCATTGCATTTGGGCACTCTACCTCATTTTTGTTACAATTACTCTTGTGGGTGCCCGTCTTTCCAAGTCGCCTTGCCTTGCCTTTGGGCGACCTGCCTTGTTTTCATTATGATTCCTCATGTGGCCACCTCTCTTTCCAACTTGCCTTGCGTTGGTTTTGTCTGCCCTACCTCGTTTTCGTTATGATTCCTCATGTGGCCACCTCTCTTTCCAACTTGCCTTGCGTTGGTTTTGTCTGCCCTACCTCGTTTTCGTTATGATTCCTCATGTGGGCAACCCTCTTGCCAACTCACCTTGTGTTGCATTTGGGTGCCATGCCTCATTTTCATTACAAATCCTCATGTGGGCGGCCCTCTCTCCAACTCACCTTGCATTGTGTTTGGGTGCCCGACCCCCTTTTCATTACGATTCCTCATGTGGGTGCCCCTCTTCCCAACTCACCTTGTGTTGCGTTTGGTCACCCAACCTTTCTCAGACCATCTTGAAAAAGTTAAGTCGAAGCCAAAATTTCTCCTTATCTAGCATATGTCTCGTCTTCTTTCCTAGTGCTCCCTTGTGTGATCGTTTTCATTACGACTCTTTATGTGGGTATGCGTTTTTGGAAAGTTTTTGAATATATTGCTTTTCCATTTTTTGTATTAGTGAAATTTTTGAAAGTAAAGGATAAATCAAAATCACAGCAGGTACCACCATCCAATTTAGAAGTGTGTCCATTTTCGTGCCTTTCATGTGGGTGGGCACACCTCTTTCCAACTCGCCTTGCATTGCGTTTGGGTTCCCTACCTCTTTTCGTTATAATTCCTCATGTGGGTGCCCCTCTTTCCAACTTGCCTTAGCTTTCCTTTGGGCTCCCAGCCTTTCCCAAGCCATCTTAAAAAAGTTAAGTCGAATCCAAAAATGATCATTATCCGACATCCGGTTCGTCTTCTTTCCTAGTGCTCCCTTGGGTCATCATTTTTATTATGTCTCTTCATGTGGGTGCAAGCCCCTCTTTCCAACTCACCTTGCCTTTCCTTTTGGTGCCCATCCTTGCCCAGGGCGTCTTAAAAAAGTTAAGTTGAAGCCAACATTTCTCCTTATCCAACATATGACTCATCTTCTTGCCTAGTGCTCCCTTGTGTGGTCATTTTTGTTACGACTCTTCATGTGGGTGGGTGCACCTCTTGCCAACTCACCTTGTGTTGTGTTTGGGAACCTTGAATCATTTTTGTTACGATTCCTCTTGTGGGAACCCCTGTTTCCAACTCGCCTTTCCTTGCCTTTCAGTGCCCTGACTTGTTTTCCTTACAATTCCTCATGTGGCCACCCATATTTCCAACTCGCCTTGCATTGCATTTGGCTTTCCTACCTTGTTTTTGTTAAGATTCCTCATGTGTTTGACCCTCTTGCCAACCCTCCTTGCATTGAATTTGGGCGCCCTACCTCGTTTTCATTACAAATCCTCATGTGGGAACCCCTCTTTCCAACTCGCCTTGCATTGCATTTGGGTGTCCAAACCCATTTTCATTATGTTTTCTCATGTGGGTGCCCCTCTTGCCAACTCACCTTGCATTTTGTTTAGGTGCCCAGCCTTTCCCAGGTGGTCTTGAAAAATTTAAGTCGAAAGAAAAATTGCTCCTTATCCGACATTTGGCTTGTCTTCTTTCCTTGTGCTCCCTTGTGTTGTCGTTTTCTTTATGACTCTTCATGTGGGTGGGTGCCCCTCTTTCCAACTCACCTTGCATTGCATTTGGTTTCCCTACCTCCTTTTCATTACAGTTTCTCATCTAGGCACCCCTCTTTCCAAATCACTTAGCATTTCATTTGGGCACCTAGCCTTGCCTAGGTCGTCTTGAAAAAGTTAAGTCGAGGCCAAAATTGCTCCTTATCTAACATCCAACTCATCTTCTTGCCTATTTATCCCTTGTTTGTCCATTTTCATGCCTTTCATGTGGGTGGGCACACCTCTTTCCAACTCGCCTTTCGTTGCATTTGTGCACCCTGCCTCCTGTTCATTATGATTCCTCATGTGTGCACCCCTCTTGCCAAATTTCCTTGCCTTGAATTTGGGTGCCCAGCCTTGCCCAGGCCGTCTGAAAAGTTAAGTCCAAGACAAATTTTTTCCTTATCCAGCATTCAACTCATCTTCTTTCCTAGTGCTCCCTTGTGTGGTAATTTTCGTTATGACTCTTCATGTGGTTGGATGCACCTCTTGCCAACTCGCCTTGCTTTGCGTTTGGGCACCCTACCTTGTTTTTGTTACGATTCCTCTTGTGGGTGCCCCTGTTTCCAACCCACCTTGCCTTGGCTTTGGGAGCCCTGCATTTTTTTGTTATGATTCCTCATGTGGCTGCCCCTCTTTCCAACTCACCTTGCATTGTGTTTGGCATCCCTACCTCATTTTCGTTACGATTCCTCATGTGCGCGACCCTCTTTCCAACTCTCCTTGTGTTGCGCTTGGGCACCCTTCCTTGTTTTTGTTACGAATCCTCATGTGGGCGCCCCTCTTGCCAACTTGCCTTGCATTGCGTTTGGGCACCCTGTCTCCTTTTCGTTACGATTCCTCATGTGGGTGCCCCTTTTTCCAACTCACCTTGCGTTGTGTTTGGGTGCCATTTTTTGGAAATTGTTTGAATATATTGTTTTTGCATTTGTTGTATTAGTGAAATTTTTGAAAGTAAAGGATAAATCAAAATCACAACAGGTACCACCATCTAAGTTAGAAGTAAACATCTTCTCATTTTTTTCCCTGAGTGAAGTGTGATGAATATTTAGGGGTTATTCATAAAATCATAATATGAACTAAAGAAACATCAATCAGTTTTAGCTCATGCCTTTTTAAACACGTGTACAAAAGAAACTAATGC
>ML782878.1:595290-623029 GCA_009831015.1 Picea engelmannii | reverse complement strand
GAATGATATAGTTGAGTGTGAATTTAATTGCTTCAAATTAGTTTTGTTCGATGTAAAATGGTATAGATTACGAATGCATGAACATGATGAGGAAATAATTTTTATTCAACATGACAACCTATTTCTGATGATTAAAATAATGGTTTTTGAAAAAGCAAATGACTGCTATGTCTTTCCAAGCCAATTTGAACAAGTCTTTTACTAAAAGGTTCCAGGTAAGAGGGATTGGTAATTTGTTGTTAGATATGATTCAAGAGGAAGGCCGGTAACATATACTATAGATGAAGAAAATGTTATTGAAGAAGATGATGATTTAGAGCTAGAGTAGGAAGAATATGGGTCGATAGATGAAGAAGACAGAGAAGATGAACCATGTGTAGGAGACAATGCACCAGTTCTTGATGATGATATTTGTAACACCTTGTTTCCCCCAATTTGTAATTAATCATAAAATAGGAATTTCCATGCTAAGGCATGTGGAAAATGTAAATGTATTATTGTTTGAGTTGTCAATAACTGACTGTGGGGGTGAAGCCTTGAAATTATTGGCCATGATATCACTAGAGGAAGAATGTGAAAACTATACGAGAGGGTTCATTATATCAAATAACCCCAAATTTCCCTTGATGTGGATGATAAAACTCCTTCGGATCCCAAGGAGAGAAATCAATTAATGAAGAAAGGACCAGTTGTTGAATTATCAACCACCCCCATGAATGGGAACATGGTCTAGCTATAGAATGCCAGCCCAATGTACAACAGGGTCTAGTAGTCCAAGCAGACCTAAGCTTCCTTCTGATAGAAGGAAGGTAAGATACATACACACGGGAATGGAAAGAGAAAAGGGAATCCAGAGAGAAAACGAGGGCCCAAGATCGTAAGGGATATGTGCATAGCTATACAGGGGATAACGAATAGAAGGTCGTGAGCTTGATGTTGAGTGAGCATATGATAAACCTTGTCGAGGCCATAATAGAGAGAAATCTGTGAAAGTTTTAGAGAATAAAACCCCAGTGGAAGCTGAACAGAAAAAGAATCCTTGAGAATAACGCGAGTTCCTTGGTGATATCATGTCTTGGCACGGGGGTGGCCAGAGTGATAAGAGTGAATGCCTATGAGCCTATGGTAGGGTGGAAGGACAAACACCCACAGTCAGTTAGTTGGTGGAAACTTGTAATAGATAAGTATTCTCCTACCCTGTGTAATTGAGTTGTAACTATGTATTGAAATTGGATATACTGTGAATGTTTTAAGAAATGTGCATGATTTCTTAATGGATATACTGTGTCCCTTCTATTTCTGTTTGGTTGTGTAATTAGGAAAGTAAGAAATTATATGGTTCAAGCATGGATTGTTCTCATAAATGCTTGCGTTCCGTGGTGGCTTAAGCCAGAGCCACGAACTGTGAGTTCGTTGAACTTAGGTATAGTTTCATGTACGCATGTTGAACCTCCTATCATTCTGAGTCCCTTGGAGGATGGAGTGGTTTAAGCTTAGGAGAGGTAGTGCAGATATGCATAGGCTCTCTACGAGGCTAGCAAAGACTGAGAACCACTCAAGTCCTAACCTTGATGAAGGAGTGCAAGGGATGTGCAAAAGACCCTTCTAAGTGATCAAGTCCAGGAGAAAGAGCGCAACGCTCTTAATTCCTTCATAACTGACGAAGCTCAGGAAGGATAATGAGTTTTAAGTATCGAAAAGGAACATCCTTTCATTTGGAAGATGAATGGATGAAATCCGTTCAGGAGGTTCCAAGGTTTGTCACAACCGTTAGATTTGAAGAAGGAACGCATGCATTAATGCCTTGACTCCTTCAGTCTTTGCAAGTTCTGTGAATTGAGTGAATCCGTCGTAAGGGAGGTAAAACCTCCAATGTCTAAAGTCGCAAAAGGATCTAGACCATGGGTCTCTGGATCCTTTGGGGTCCTTCTTGACCGTCCAATCTACGAGATCGAAGCTTCACACTTCGGGAGAATTATGAGTTGGAGTGGCCAAAACCTCCGACATCCAACGTCAAAACCTCCGACATCCAACGTCACGAAATGAACTGAACTGTGGATCTAAGAAACTATCGGGACCATCCTTGATCATCAGATTGGCGAGATCACAGATTCTCACATCAAGAGATTTGCACGTTGGCGTGACTAAAACTTATGAAACCCAAAGTTGCTATTTGATCTAGACCGTTGGATCAAGGAAGGTCATAGACTGTTGATCTGATGAAATTATATTACCACAAGGGTTTGTGGAAACTCAAAATCCCCTAAGAACCAAGCTCAGGAGAGATAAGTGCAAAGTGTGCCAGGAGGGCCGCTAGAAGTCTTCTAAGGAAGCAGAGGACCGGTTTTCCTTAGAACTGAGTGAAGATTCAAAATCTCAGGAGGGCCAACATTTCCAAAGCGTAGGTGAGACCCAAGGTCACATGGCTCGTAGAGGAAGCAAATGTCAAGGCCTTTGAAGCATCGAAATATTTCAAGTCTAGGAAGAAAGATGCCAAAGCTTGAGAGGAGGAGCACAACAACTGTCAGATAAGCTGCAGAGGGAAGATATGAACCGTTGAACTTCATTTCCAGGCACACAGGAGTGTGCACAGAGAAATAGATCTGAGCCGTCAGATCTGGCACATGGACCAACATTATTTGGATCCGGAGGAAGGTGGATGAGACAAGTTTCGAAATCATCAATATCGTCCATTGTCAAGGAGGGCACGTGGTGAAGGGTCATCATTTCGCTGACTCGTAGAGTGAAGAATTCAAAGAGAAGAGTTGGGAGACTTCATGAAGTGAAAACTCGCGAAAATATCACAACCATTGATTGAGGAGAGATCCGGACCATTGATTGTCCAGGAAGAGTTTTGACATTTAGGGAATCGGGAGGACGGAAGTACGAAGTGAAAACTTGCAAAAAGATCATAGCCATTGATTGAGGAGAGATCTGGACCGTTGATTGTCCAGGAAGAGTTTCGGCATTTTGGGAATTGAGAGAATAGAGGTGAAAAGTATTTCAACCTCGAGATACACGAAATCGCGACAATATCTGGACCGTTAGATCCAGAGGAGCATGAACTGTCATATTTGGGAGCCCCGAAATATCAACATTTCAGAAGTCAGGGATGTGAAAGAAGTTGTGACTGGGAGGTTGCAAGTCATGAAATTCCAATTTGCGAAAGGAGGATATCGACCGTGGATTTGACGCAGCCGAAGATCTTTTCGGAGTTTCGGGAGTCAGGAGTCAGGATTGATTCACATGTAGAATACCCGACATGCGAAATCGTGACATGCCTTTTTCATAGGCATGCGGTCATAGTTCGTGGCCGTGTGGAGGAGAGGCTCGTGCTTGGTTTTTTTTAATGCAGGGCAAGTTTGAAGGAAGGACTCGTGGATTCATTCATGAGATTCCAACATGGAATCGAAGAGTTGCTTCAACTCAACAGATTTAAGAGTGATCCTTGACCAGGAGGTCGGACTAGTTCCCTGACCTTCCAAATTAAGAACCAAGAATGGAGTTCCTTTCCTTTAAGGAAATCAAAAATTTGTATGCCCCGTCGTGGGTGTGTTACACTATCGATGAAGATATGCTTGAGAATTACATTGATGATGATGATGATATCATCAATCCTTTCAACATTGTTTCTGAATTGGATGGTGATACAGATGTCAAGTTGGATGATCAAGAAGAAGATACATAATAATAATGATACAATTTTTTCATTGGTCAATGAGGTACGTAACTAGATATTTTAATTTGTATGAATTATTCTCTTTAAACAATTTTTTATGTGGGTAAATTACATGTTTTAAAGTTTTATTTCATTTTTAATTTTGTAGTTTCTATGCATGATTACTATGTTTCTTTTGTTTATTTTCTATTTTATAGATTGAGTATTGGGGAATTAAGAGTGATGTGCGGGGGGGGGCATATGAGCTTCCACCTTCATGTGGTTGGCCTTGTTTAGTAGAGAATAAATTATTATCGAAACCAAGAGAAGTTCATTCATTCATCTTTATACTCAAAGATCACTCACAAAACCACTCTATATATCGACCCATGAGATTTCATATTTAAATAATAATTTCATACTAATATTCTTTATGGAGAAAAAGAGTACTTAGATGAGAGAAAAAAACAAAGACATAAAATAAATTGAAGGTTGTGCAATTAATCAAGTACTTCTTTATCAACATTATTGCACCATGCACTTATAGTACTAGTAGATGCCGAGACATGCATCTCAGTCGTATTTTAAAGGAAACAACTAAAAGAAATTGTACTAGGGATAGATTAGTACATGATGGGAACCAGTAACCTATGAATGGGGCCAACGTTGAAATTATTTCAAAATGTTTCTGTATGCACTAAAATTTGACATGGATAGACTGTTCGCATGCCTTGACGATATGGAAGGGTTTCCATACTCGAATATTACTCACACACCCACTCTATATATCGACCCATATCGTCCTCGTTTCTTTTTAATTTTCTCAGTCGAATTTTAAAGCAAACAACTATTAAAAGACATTGTACTAGGGCTAGAGTACATGATGGGAAACGATTACCTGTGAATGGGGCCAAAGTTGAAATTTTTTCAAAAAGTTTTTGTATGCACCAAAATTTGACATGGATAGACTGTTTACATGCCTTGATGATATGGGAGGGTTTCTAGACTCAAATATCACTCACACACCCACTCTTTATATTCATTGTCTGTGTCCTTCAAAACCAACATCATGCCAATTAGGCCCATTATTTTTGTCGTGGTGAGAAGAAGGCGATATATGAGATTTCATATTTAAATAATGATTTAGTACTAATATTATTTATGGAGCAAAAGAGTACTTAGATGAGAGAAAAAAATAATGACATAAAATAACTTGAAGCTTGTGCGATTAATCAAATACTTCTTTATCAACATTATTGCACCATACCCTTGCAGTACTAGTAGATGCGAGGACGTGCATCTAGGTCATATTTTAAAGGAAATAAATAAAATAAATTGTACTAGGGATAGATTAGTACATGATGGCAAACAACAACCTGTGAATGCGACCAACATTGAAATTATTTCAAAATGTTTCTGTATGCACTGAAATTTGACATGGATAGACTGTTCACACGAATTGATGATATGGAAGGGTTTCTAGATTCAAATATTACTCACACACCCACTATATATATCGACCCATATTTTCCTCATTTTTTATTTTTATTTTTCTTGATCAAATTTTAAAGGAAACAACTATTAAAAGACATTGTACTAGGGCTAGAGTACATGATGGGAAATAATGACCTGTGAATGGGGCCAATGTTGAAATTTTTTCAAAATGTTTCTTTATGCACTAAAATTTGACATGATAGACTGTTCACATTCCTTTACAATATGGGAGGGTTTCCGGACTCAAAGATCACTCACACACCCACTCTTTATATTCATCGTCTGTGTTGTTCAAAACCAACATCATGCTAATTAGGCCCATGATTTGGGTAGTGGTGAGAAGAAGGAGATATATGATAATTCATATTTAAATAATGATTTCATACTAATATTCTTTATGGAGAAAAATAGTACTTAGATGAGAGAAAAAAAAAAACACAGAAAAGAACTTGAGACTTGTGCAATTAATCAAGTACTTCTTTATCAATGTTATTGTACCATGCCCTTGCAGTACTAGTAGATGTGGGGACGTTCATCTCAGTCGTATTTTAAAGGAAACAACTAAGATACATTGTACTAGGGCTATATCAATACATGATGGGAAACAATAACTTGTGAATGGGGCCAATGCTGAAATTCTTTCAAAATATTTATGTATGCACTAAAATTTGACATGGATAGACTGTTCGCATGCCTTGATGATATGGAAGGGTTTCCAAACTCAAATATTACTCACACACCCACTCTATATATCAAACCATCTCATCCTCATTTCATTTTAATTTTCTCAGTCGAATTTTAAAGGAAACAACTGTTAAAAGACATTGTACTAGGGCTAGAGTACATGATGGGCAATAGTGACCTGTGAATGGGGCCAACAATGAATTTTTTTCAAAATGTTCCTGTATGCATTGAAATTTGACATGGATAGACTGATCACATGCCTTAACAATATGGGAGGGCTTCCAGACTCAAAGATCACTCACACACCCACTCTTTATATTCATCATCTGTGTCGTTCAAAACCAACATCATGCCAATTAGGCCCATGATTTTGGTCTTGGTGAGAAGAAGGTGATAGATGAGATTTCGTATTTAAATAATGATTTTGTACTAATATTATCTATGGAGAAAAAGAGTACTTAGATGAGAGAAAAAAACAAAGACATAAAATAACTTGAAGCTTGTGTGATTAATCGAGTACTTCTTTATCAACGTTATTGTGCCATGCCCTTGCAGTACTAGTAGATGCGGGGACGTGCATCTCGTTCATATTTTAAAGGAAAAACTGAAATAAATTGTACTAGGGATAGATCAGTACATTATGGGAACCAATAACCTATGAATGGGGCCAATGTTGAATTCTTTCAAAATTTTTATGGATGCACTGAAATTTGACATGGATAGACTGTTCGCATGCCTTGAAGATATGAAGGGTTTCCATACTCAAATATTACTCACACACCCACTATATATATCGACCCATCTCATCCTCGTTTCATTTTAATTTTGTTAGTAAAAGTTTAAGGGAAACAACTGTTAAAAGACATTGTACTAGGGCTAGAGTACATGATGGGAAACAATGACCTGTGAATGGGGCCAACATTGAATTTTTTTCAAAATGTTTCTATATGCACCGAGATTTGACACGATAGACTATTCACATATCTTGAAAATATGGGAGGGTTTACAGACTCAAATATCACTCACACACCCACTCTTTATATTCATTTTCTGTGCCATTCAAAACCAACGTCATGCCAATTAGGCCAACTATTAAAAGACATTGTACTAGTGATAAAGTACATGATGGGCAACATTGACCTGTGAATGGGGCCAATGTTGATTTTTTTTCAAAATGTTTCTGTATGCACCGAGATTTGACATGGATAGACTGTTCACATGCCTTGATGATATGGGAGGGTTTCCAGACTCAAAGATCACATGGGATAAACAAAGGAAATGGATGAGGTGGTTGCATCTAACGAAATACTGATATGATATTATGTATTACTCTACCTAAAAAATTACCCAATTTAAAGGGCTATATGGTTATGAACCCTTGTCACCGAAGAATTGGGTCATTAAAAATGAAAGTATAAACTATTATATTTAATATCTTTTAAAAGAAAATAGACTATGATAATATAGGTTAACTCTCTCTCTTTTTTGTGGAGAAATACACAGTTAAAATAAGCTACCTTAATGAAATTAGTGCTGCAACAAGGTCTAAATATGCATGAGCTGATATGCTTTTGGCCTTGTGAATGAGAAATATACCTGGAATGATCAATAAATGTCATCATTGTTTTCATAGTATTGTAGAAACGTAGTTTCAATGAACATGATGTTCTTCATTGTTATAACATCTTCGTCGAAAATGTTCGAAAACATGGGACTTTGCCCATGAGTTTGGTGCAAGAAGAAGATGCTTGATCACATTTTGGATTTAAATAATGATTTTTTACTAATATTCTTTATGGAGCAAAAAAGTACTTAGGTGAAAGCGAAAAATAAAGACACGACATAACTAATGAAGCTTGTGCAATTTATCAAGTTCTTATTTTTTGATGTTATTGCATGCCCTTACAGTACTAGATTCGGGGACATGCGTCTTGATTTTTTTTTAAAAGAAACAACTAAAATACATTGTATTATGATTCCTTGTGTGGGTGGGTGCCCCTCTTTTCAACTCACCTTGCATTGCATTTGGGCACCCTGCCTCCTTTTTTTACAATTCCTCATGTGGGCGCCCCTCATGTCAACTCACCTTGCCTTGCCTTTGGGCTCTCAACCTGTCCTAGGATGTCTTAAAAAACTTATGTTGAAGCCAAATTTTTTCCTTATCCGAGACCTGACTCATCTTATTTCATAGTTCTCCCTTGTGTGGCCATTTTCATTATGACTTTTCATGTGGGTGGGCGCACCTCTTGCCAACTTGCATTGCATTTCGTTTGGGTGCCTTACCTCCTTTTCATTACGATTCCTCATGTTGGTGCCCCTCTTGAAAACTCACCTTTGGGCACCCAGTCTTTCCTAGGTCATCTTAAAAAGGTTAAGTTGAAGCCAAAATTTCTCCTTATTTGACATTTAGCTCGTCGCCTTGGCTAGTGCTCCCTGTGTGGTCATTTTCATTAATACTCTTCATGTGGGTGGGAGTACCTATTGCCAACTCTACTTGCATTGCATTTGGGCACTCTACCTCATTTTTGTTACAATTACTCTTGTGGGTGCCCGTCTTTCCAAGTCGCCTTGCCTTGCCTTTGGGCGACCTGCCTTGTTTTCATTATGATTCCTCATGTGGCCACCTCTCTTTCCAACTTGCCTTGCGTTGGTTTTGTCTGCCCTACCTCGTTTTCGTTATGATTCCTCATGTGGCCACCTCTCTTTCCAACTTGCCTTGCGTTGGTTTTGTCTGCCCTACCTCGTTTTCGTTATGATTCCTCATGTGGGCAACCCTCTTGCCAACTCACCTTGTGTTGCATTTGGGTGCCATGCCTCATTTTCATTACAAATCCTCATGTGGGCGGCCCTCTCTCCAACTCACCTTGCATTGTGTTTGGGTGCCCGACCCCCTTTTCATTACGATTCCTCATGTGGGTGCCCCTCTTCCCAACTCACCTTGTGTTGCGTTTGGTCACCCAACCTTTCTCAGACCATCTTGAAAAAGTTAAGTCGAAGCCAAAATTTCTCCTTATCTAGCATATGTCTCGTCTTCTTTCCTAGTGCTCCCTTGTGTGATCGTTTTCATTACGACTCTTTATGTGGGTATGCGTTTTTGGAAAGTTTTTGAATATATTGCTTTTCCATTTTTTGTATTAGTGAAATTTTTGAAAGTAAAGGATAAATCAAAATCACAGCAGGTACCACCATCCAATTTAGAAGTGTGTCCATTTTCGTGCCTTTCATGTGGGTGGGCACACCTCTTTCCAACTCGCCTTGCATTGCGTTTGGGTTCCCTACCTCTTTTCGTTATAATTCCTCATGTGGGTGCCCCTCTTTCCAACTTGCCTTAGCTTTCCTTTGGGCTCCCAGCCTTTCCCAAGCCATCTTAAAAAAGTTAAGTCGAATCCAAAAATGATCATTATCCGACATCCGGTTCGTCTTCTTTCCTAGTGCTCCCTTGGGTCATCATTTTTATTATGTCTCTTCATGTGGGTGCAAGCCCCTCTTTCCAACTCACCTTGCCTTTCCTTTTGGTGCCCATCCTTGCCCAGGGCGTCTTAAAAAAGTTAAGTTGAAGCCAACATTTCTCCTTATCCAACATATGACTCATCTTCTTGCCTAGTGCTCCCTTGTGTGGTCATTTTTGTTACGACTCTTCATGTGGGTGGGTGCACCTCTTGCCAACTCACCTTGTGTTGTGTTTGGGAACCTTGGATCATTTTCATTACGATTCCTCTTGTGGGAACCCCTCTTTCCAACTCGCCTTCCCTTGCCTTTCAGTGCCCTGACTTGTTTTCATTACAATTCCTCATGTGGCCACCCATATTTCCAACTTGCCTTGCATTGCGTTTGGCTTCCCTACCTTGTTTTTGTTAAGATTCCTCATGTGGGAGACCCTCTTGCCAACCCTCCTTGCATTGCATTTGGGCGCCCTGCCTCATTTTCATTACAAATCCTCATGTGGGCACCCCTCTTTCCAACTCGCCTTGCATTGAATTTGGGTGTCCAAACTCATTTTCATTATGTTTTCTCATGTGGGTGCCCCTCTTTCCAACTCACCTTGCATTGTGTTTAGGTGCCCAACCTTTCCTAGGTGGTCTTGAAAAATTTAAGTCAAAAGAAAAATTGCTCCTTATCCGACATTTGGCTTGTCTTCTTTCCTAGTGCTCCCTTGTGTTGTCGTTTTCTTTATGACTCTTCATGTGGGTGGGTGCCCCTCTTTCCAACTCACCTTGCATTGCATTTGGGTTCCCTACCTCATTTTCATTACGATTTCTCATCTAGGCACCCCTCTTTCCAAACCACTTAGCATTGCATTTGGGCACCTAGCCTTGCCTAGGTTGTCTTGAAAAAGTTAAGTCAAAGCCAAAATTTCTCCTTATCTGACATCCGACTCGTCTTCTTGCCTATTTATCCCTTGTTTGTCCATTTTCGTGCCTTTCATGTGGGTGGGCACACCTCTTTCCAACTTGCCTTGCGTTGCGTTTGTGCACCCTGCCTCTTGTTCATTACGATTCCTCATGTGTTCACCCCTCTTGCCAACTTTCCTTGCCTTGAATTTGGGTGCCCAGCCTTGCCCAGGCCGTCTGAAAATTTAAGTTCAAGACAAATTTTTTCCTTATCTAGCATTCAACTCATCTTCTTTCCTAGTGCTCCCTTGTGTGGTCGTTTTCGTTATGACTCTTCATGTGGTTGGATGCACCTCTTGCCAACTCGCCTTGCTTTGCGTTTGGGCGCCCTACCTTGTTTTTGTTACGATTCCTCTTGTGGGTGCCCCTCTTTCCAACCCACCTTGCCTTGCCTTTGGGAGCCCTGCATTTTTTTGTTATGATTCCTCATGTGGCTGCCCCTCTTTCCAACTCACCTTGCATTGCGTTTGGCATCCCTACCTCATTTTCATTACGATTCCTCATGTGCGTTACCCTCTTTCCAACTCGCCTTGTGTTTTGCTTGGGCACCCTTCCTTGTTTTTGTTACGAATCCTCATGTGGGCGCCCCTCTTGCCAACTCACCTTGCATTGCATTTGGGCACCCTGTCTCCTTTTCATTATGATTCCTCATGTGGGTGCCTCTTTTTCCAACTCACCTTGCATTGCATTTGGGTGTCATTTTTTGGAAAGTTTTTGCATTTGTTGTATTAGTGAAATTTTTGAAAGTAAAGGATAAATCAAAATCACAGTAGGTACCACCATCCAATTTAGAAGTAAACATCTTCTCATTTTTTTTCCCTGAGTGAAGTGTGATGAATATTTAGGGGTTATTCATAAAATCATAATATGAACTAAAGAAACATCAATCAGTTTTAGCTCATGCCTTTTTAAACACGTGTACAAAAGAAACTAATGCCCAATTCATGGATTACATAGAATTCACCTATAATGTGAGACACAAATTTTCCACAGAGAGAAAGTACCTATATATATATAAATATAATAAATATAATATATAAATATAATAAAACAATAAAAAAAAAACAAACAAAACAAAAGAACTAAAACAAAATTTCAATATTGAACTCGCGCTCGCGCCCATTCATGAGACATAACAGACTAGTAGAAGATAGCACCAAGAAGCCAAAGAACTCAAGGAGACTAGGGCACGTAGGACACGCTAGAGAAGGAAGTTGGAGAAAGAGAATTAGGAAGGGCACTAGGTGAGAGAGTTGATAACGAGTAGGGTTATGAAGGAGAGAGATCTCATGGAGGGCACTGACCGGGAGAGAAATATCGAGGGAAGGGTTAGGAAGGAGACATAGCTTGCAGAGGGAACTGGGAGAAAGAGCTTGAGGCCAACATAGGGCGAAGAGAATGGTGATTTGTTGAATTTCCCAATACCTCCCTTCATTTCATGGTAATAATGCATGACTAAAAAATAAGTAGGAATTAACTCAAATCTAATGCCTGGAAGGTTTTCTAGATATGAGGTTTATGGACACAAATTTCATTTATATTTAAGAAAAAAAAAGAAAAGATGTAGGTCATGCCCCAAGTTCCCCATTACCTATTTCACTATCAAAATTACAGGGTCCCATTCTAAGACAATTGGCCATTGCAAATGTGGTAAACACACTCATGGTTAAGATGGGTTTGGAACCTGCCCCTCTTCTACTGCATAGATTGACCCTACTAGTGTCCTTCTTGCAAGTTTTTGAATATATGTTTATTGCATTTGTTGTATTAGTGAAAGTTTTTACTTGGTGAATGTGGAGCTCTTGTTTTGAGCCATTATTGCAGTCTTTGGCATTGCATTTGGGACACAATATTATATTCTCTTTTCGAAGGTTTTGTAGGGTTTGTAGAGTCCTTTAAAACATAAGCTATTAATTAGTTCTTTGACAAAGTTAGGGAAAATATACTCAATATTACTTTATCGGGGCTCATTCCAACATTATTGTAGCTTTGGCTATAATCAGGTAAACTAGCCTTTTTTTGTATATGTATATGTATGTTTTTGTATAATATAATAAGTATTTTTCAAAAAACAAATCAAGGTCAAATATGATGTAAAGGAACTCAATTTGTCACAAGGGTGGTTAAATGAGATAATATAGGTCAAATAGAGGTTATTCTCTTTCACCTTTGCTTGAATGTTGTGCTCTCATGGTAATTGTTGTCACTATCCCTTCCCTACTTAAGGAAATTTGTTAACCTTTGTTTTGTAGGAACATAGATTTCTTGGGTACTAAGATCACCGTGTTTACACCTCTTAAGTCTTAGCAAGGTTAAAAATTTCCAGAGAAGATAAAAATTTGAAATCCTTATGTGACATTCGTCTTATGAAACAAGGGTTTGTATCATTTTTTCTTTATTACATTGTTCTTTTCAATGTTGTATATTTGTACTAAGTGAACTGTGACATTTTCATGGTATTTTTTAAATTTGGGTCATTTTGCTTCCATTTATCTAGATAATTAGCTCATACCTTTTGTCATTATCAATGCACACATAGTAATCTATCAATAAATTATTTATGTGCTTAAAACCTATTTATCCTTCCCATAGCCATTTTTCATCAAAGTTGAAATTCTTGCATTTCATTTTCCTCTTGCATGGTTTAAAGAGTCGAGTTGAAACACCATCAGTTTGACGACCACCACTTTGAGTAACAACAACCTAAAATCAAGCGCTAATTAAAATTTATCGAGCAACTTTTCTAGGGCTCTTCAAACCCATCTTATCTTAGGTGTAGAGCTTTGGAATGGGATTGTGAGAATAACTTTCCAAAGCTGCTAAAAAAAACAAATCTTTGAGTTAGGGAGTGAAATCCAATTACTATATCACTGACTTTGGGAAGCCCTTCTAACACAAGGGTCAAGAACGAGGTCACATTGGGGCCAACAGAGCAATCAAACCTTCTTTTTTGGTCTTGGTGTCGAATGTCCCCCCTCCAATTTGGTATAGTAGGTGGTACCCCAGAGGCCATAATACTTTAGACTTCCTACCCAAGGTGACAACCCAAGGAAGGTGGTGTTGTACATGGGATAGATGTTGGCTAGACTCACTCAGACTCCTTGGAGGGTTGCCCACTACTCAATGAGGTAACTTTCACTAGTGTGTTAGTTCGTTAAGAAGGTTGTCAATGTAAATTTTCCACCTGTTGAAACCCATCCCCTTCATGCATTGATCATGTGATGTTGGATTCCATCACCATCTGGCACTTCTCTATGAGAAGGTTTGTTTGCATGCTTGACTGATAGATTAATTAGTGTGTGTTAGATAATACACATGTGAAAAAGTAACAATATGGTAATCATTATGATATTACTATGATACCAACAAGATACTAGTAATGAAGTCGAACCATTGTACTAATTAGTGTTACAACTTGATAGAGCAATGCTTATGCATATCCAATTTCATGGACTATTCAAAAATATTGATTAAAGAATAGAGAATTTTAACTATAATTTTAGAGTAATTCAGCCTTTTGATTTATCTTTTGTTTCAAATATTTCTAGTATTAATGAGAAATAAATTATGTGTGCTTAATGACTAACATTTTTGCTAACCTTCTATAAATTACATAGATATTTACAGTTTCATCGTTTCCTACTAGCTTCCATTAGTTTTTACATGTAAAGAGTTATGTTGGGATGGGGGCAGACCAAGGGTTCAATTCTTACAACAATGCACCAACAAAACCCTAACTACCGGGCCTTTCAGCAACATCTGCGAAGCAGATGAAGTCTCACTCGAGGTAGAGGCAGGGGTGGTTGCAGGACTCAGATGTCTGCAACCTTAGTTGGGACACAGATCTGTGATTGTAACACATTAACAAAGAAATTAATAGTTATATTTCATTAATATTCAGTCTTAGTTTACAACGCAACTAAACCCTAACAATAGATCAACGAAGTATTCACATAGATCCAATAAATTCAAGCACTAAGCATACCAACATAGATTAGATCCAACATTCATTCACATTATTCAACACTAAGCTACCATATTAGATTCTTATAAGAATACATCAGTGCACTAAGCATTTAACCACATAAACAAGAGAACAACCATAAAGCACAAGGCAACCACACCATGGGATATACGTGGTTCACCCCCACCCTGGGGCTACTTCCACAAACTCTTCTTCTTTATTTCTTTCTGTCAATATTCTACATGCACAGAGCCATGATATCTTACTCCTTAGAGGACAAGAGATAT
Organism: Picea engelmannii; assembly: GCA_009831015.1. Taxonomy (NCBI): domain Eukaryota; kingdom Viridiplantae; phylum Streptophyta; class Pinopsida; order Pinales; family Pinaceae; genus Picea; species Picea engelmannii. The sequence goes on along the minus strand of ML782878.1, from coordinate 608,551 downwards.
GTGTGCACTCCACTAGATCCTCCTTCCCTGAGTTACAACACAAAGCCTCTTCACAGTCTCTTACAATCACTTGCACTTAGCTCTACAAGTTCTCAACATAGCATGCACAAAGAACTTACAAGTTGCACTTAGCACAGTGTCTAGCCTCTCTTCGATCACTTAGATCAAACTACTTCCTACATCACCTAGCTTTCTATTTATGCATTACAAAAAGGGCCTAAACATGGGTAAACCCATGGGCCAACATCCCCATACCCGTTACATAAGCCCAAAACCCAAAAATACCTAAAAAGGGACTGAGATCCCATGATCTCTGCTTCGACTTGCGCTCTGCCTTCGACAGCCTGTCAAAGTACCAAAAGTAGGTCAAACATGACCAAGGATCCTCAAAACTTGGTCAAGGGACACTAGGCCCCCAACACTCACCTGTGACTCCTCTCGAGTCACTCTAGTCTAGGTAGATTTGCTTCAAAAGCCTTGATCCTGGCTTGAGCTACTTCGACCTATTGTTGCGACACAACCTCCTGTTCAATGAACTCTTGGATTACTGCTTCGTTGACAGGTCCCTCTAAATGTTGTTCATCTGTAGTGACTACTTGCTCTAGTTCTTCTCCTTGACCTTCAATCATTGTGAATAGTTGGCAAGCCTCATCCTATGTTGGTTGGAGCCTCTGAGTCACTTCCATGACTTTTCTCAGAATGGTGTGGACTTGTTGTTGAGGAGTGTGATATTCTTTGGATCACTTCATCCTCTCAACAACTGGCAAGGGATTTAACTATGCGTGTATTGTTTCTGCTTGCTTCTTTGCCTCCTAGAGCCGTGACTCTAGTGCCTTAAGTTCAGGATCCTCAGTGATTTGCTCATAAGTCTGGGCACTGCGATCACTTAGCTGTTTACATTCCATGGTGAGGGCCTTGATTCTCTCAACTACACTTCGAGCATTTGCTTCTCTTTGATCTACTACATCCGGTGGAGTGTTGGGTACTGTTCATAGCTCTAAGTTTGCTATTCTTTGTTGAAATTGTTGGATAGATTCTGTGAGATGCACTACTTGATGCTCCACTCGGCCTTTTGCCTTTGGCTCTAAGCCCATCACAAAGAGAAGTGATCCATCGAATGCTTCTTTTACTCCAAGTTTCTCTGTGATAAACTGCTCTTTTTCTTGCTTGACCTGCGCCCTCTCTTCTTCAAACTTGTCTTGAAGGTCATCCTTCTCCTTTTGTGCGACCCGATGTTTCTCTATCATTTCTTCTTGGGCTTGTTTCAGGGCCACTGTGGCCTAGTCTTTCTCAGCTTGTGCTCAATGAAGGTGAGCTTCAGTTACATCAGCTAGTTTGTGGAGTTGGGCAGGCTCATCTCCCAAATATGGTTCTTCTGATGGCAGGGGCGCAATGGATACTGTGCGGCTGGATTGAAGGCCCTGTTGTACCCCTCTGATTTCAACCTCGATCCTGTCATACATATCCTCTTGCTTGGATTCATGTTTCTGCAAGATGTCCTACAAGGCATCTGCTACAACTATGATGATGAAGTCAAAGTCATCTACAGTGAGCACAATCTGCATCTTAGTCAAGGTGGCTCTGGATTTCTTTCGGGAAGTGGGTTTCATGGGGGAAACCTTTCTTTTCTTCAAGGGATCAACCTCATCAACAAGATCCCTAAGCGGTGTTACTTCACCCTTCTTCTGCTCATCTTCTTTTCCATGGGTCTCTTTTTGATCTACTTCATCATCACCCCCTCGACCAAGTTATACTAAAGCAGTTTCTTCTGATGCGTTGCTCAAGTTTTGGACCTCTTCAATATTTTTCCTTCTGTTGGGTCCAGGAGTATCCTTTGCTTCATGAGTGGTCTCAGGGCTACCAATTAGTTCAGGTTCTGAAATTTTTGTGGGGTTAGCGTGGATGAGGAGCTCTGCAAACAAGTCCTTGGTTATCTCTTTGAGGTCCTCCTCTGTGAGATTGTAGTATGATTGAAGTTCTTATTTATTCTCATCTGCACATGTGGTGATATAAATGAAGTGTTGATCTACACGAAACTTTATGAGGGGTCATAACTGATGCAGGGTGTTTGGCGTCATGCAAGGGACAACTTCGATAGCCCTCTTTAGTTGGAGATAATATGTATGAAAGACCGCATTTAACTGCCATTTTTTTCCCATATCACTCGAGTACCAGAGCATGGTGAACTTCACAGTGAGCGGCTCGAATGGCTCAATGTCCGAGAAGGTCACACCTTCCAGCATCTACCAAGTGGTAAATGCGATGAGGATAAAGAGGCAGCTAAAGTGGAAGTCATAGCCCTGATCTTGAGCTTCACGGAAGTCTAATTCCAACTTGTTGACCAATTACTTCACCTAGTTCATCTGGAGTCCTTCTACACATTTCCTAGCAAGGTCAACAATGAATCCTGTGACTTGTGTAGGTCTGTTCTTTCTTATGCGCTTTCCTGTGATCCGCTGACAGGCCAGGCGCATTGCACCATTATGGATGGAAGCTACCTTGTAGCCTCTTGTTCCATTTTCTACATCGCCATATTTGTCTTTGATCTTCTGTGCTAATGCATGATCTATAGCCTTCCCTGGGTAGAAGTCCTATGGGTCAGGTCCCTGCATGCTCAATCTGGTGATCCTATGGATCAACGTCGGATCGACTGTGATGCATCGGTCTAGCCATAGGTAGTCTCCATGGTAACATGAGAGAAGGAGCTTAACACACATGTTAACCTCCTGGTGCCTTCCAAAGTGTGGAATCTTGATTACATTCAAGAGGGTGGACTGCGCAAGGTTCATAGTCCATGGCTGGGGGATTATTTTTGAGTTCTTCCCCTTCATCCTGGCCAGTATTTGTAAGGAGAAAGCATACTATGGTTCTTTTGGTCTCCTAGGTTGAATTCATTGAACTTCAATGTCGCAATCTTATCGTGCTACACTCTAACTGCATGCATCCCCTTTGGGAGGTATGCAGTAACCAAGGTATAATCAAAGTCTCTCAAGACACTGTCACGACTCACTGCGCCAGCCAGAGTCGGGATGTAGTCGGGTAGGATGGTCAGGATTAGATTCTCTTTTTCCAAGTCATCTTGGTTCTTGGTTCTCTTCTCTGGTGCCGGTCAGGATGGTCCAAATCTGTGAGCAGTCGACGAAGATGCTTGCACTCCTCTCATTGATGATGCTTGAATACCTATGGACATTACTTTTTTGGCCATGAGATCAATGATAACTTCTTTGAGGAATTTCGCTGCGACGTTGATCTCATCTAACATATATTCTTATATCGGATAACTCAGGTGGATGAATGAGTGCGCAATGCAATGGAACAGGTGTCGATATCAATAAAAATAATGCGGTAGCAATCAATTGGCTTGGATACAATTCACAAAAGTGTTCTCGGTGCAACAGTCAATGGACTAAGTAGGCACGATGGAATAGATATATCCAATGGATGAGAGGCCTTCATCAATGTGGTTTTTTCCATTGTGACGCGGTCTCAACGGTCTGATGGCGAGTCTTCGAGACATTATTGTTGTTCTAACCATTCGGGTCGTCGGGCTAACGGTTATAATGATTTCAACAGATATATCCCTTCACCATGGTGAAGTGAAATGTTTCACTATTCTGATATCCCGGCGAAGTTCCATTCTTGCAAACCTTCATTCTGCGAAGTCCCCTCTGGAACCTTCTGTAACCTTTCTATCTTTTCTCTCTTCTTACTGAGCTTTCTAGCCTTATTCCTAGTGATCTTCGTCAAGGTATTTCTCTTTCCATTCTAATTCTTATGTCCTTTTGACATAGTAACTTCGCGTTGTTGAGATTCTTTCATAGGTTCATAGATTAATACGTCTTCTATATCTGGGGTAGGTGTTCTACTCATGTGTGAGTCTATTTGTGTTATTTCAACTTCGACATCCAAGTTTCTGGTTCTAAGTATCTTCAATCTGTTCTCCTGTTCTTCAATCAAGTGTGTTATCCTCCTATTCATAAAATCTTTTAATTCTTTCTTCTTCTACTCTAAGACTTCTTCTTCTTTCCTTCTATCCTGATCCGTTTCAATCCAAGGTTTTCCTAGTAATATAGAAAATGGGGCATTGTTCTCAATAAATTTAACAATCTCAAAATCTTCCTCTATTGAGGTTCCATGAGCACTCATAGATATATAAGTGAGTCTTCCACATATGGTTATCAACTTTCCTCTAAATAATCCTATTCCTCCCAATGAAGGAATCATAACAGGATTTTCTAAAGTTTCCCAAGTTCTTTCTATCATGATATTTCCCTGTGTTTCTTCATCTAGAACACAGTCAATGTCGAAGTCTCCTATTTTTGTTTCTATGCATTATTTTTCTTGGAAGATCTCTGATAAGTTGATATTTCTATGATCATTTAGGGCTTCTTTCGTTTGTAGCATTCTCTAATTCTTTCTGGGGTTCTACCATGGTCTCAGTTTCTTGACCTCCCTTAGGGTTTTCTTATCTCATATTCATTCTTTCGAGCTTAGCAATCATTCTAGGGAAATCTAAAATTTCATGATCCATGCATTTACAACAAAGACAACTAGGTCATCTACTAGGGCATTCCTTAGCAATATGTCCTGGTCTTCTGCAACTGTAACAAAGGGTTAGTCTTCTTTTTCTTTGAAATGATCCCCAACCTTTCTAGTACTGTGCACTAGGATCATAGTAGCTAACCTGCAAATTTTTTTTTCTATGGTCCTGCATCCATTTGTTAGTCCAAACATTCTTTCTATGCATAGGAATAACATATCTTTCACTATTTTTGTCAGATCTACTCATATCAAACCTTCTTTCATCTAGATGTGCCCTACGTTTCAAGCTAGGACAAAATTTATCAAACATACCTAGATCCATACTTTTGAAACAAAAAATCCCACTTATCTTACCTTCTCAATCAAAACCTTTAATTGTTCTTACCTTTATTAGAGCACAAAGCTTTAATACCTTACCTCTTTTCTTCATATATGACTTTTCTTCTTGGCACAAAGCTTCACAGGTCAAGTAGAATACATCGTACTAGGGCAACAGATCTATGCACTAATCTTTCTCTCCTTCAGTTCCCAACAATCACAGTTTCAGGTCCCGACAACAAAACCATTTGTTGGGACAGGAGAAGACCCAGGGTTCAACGATTACAAAAGTGCACTAACAAAAACCTAACTACTGTCTCTTTCAACAACACCTGTGAAGCATATGAAGTCTCACCCGAGGTAGAGGTAGGGGTGGTTGCAGAACTCAGATGTCTACAACCTTAGATGGGACACAGATCTATGATTGTAACGACTTAACATAGCACTTAGTAGTTATAGTTCATTAATATTCAGTGTTAGTTTACAATGCAACTAAACACTAATAATAGATCAACACAGTATTCAAACAGATCCAATAGATTCAAGCACAAAGCATACCAACATAGATTAGATCTAGCATTCATTCACATTATTTAGCACTAAGCTACCATATTAGATTCTTCTAAGCATACATAAGTGCACTAAGCATTTAACCAAATAAACAAGAGAAAAACCATAAAGCACAAAGCAACCACAACACGGGATATACGTGGTTCACCCCCACCCTGGGGCTACATCCACCAACTCTTCTTCTTTATTTCTTTCTATAAATCTTCTACATGCACAGAGACATGATATCTTACTCTGTAGAGGACAAGATATCTACGCACACTCCCCTAGATCCTCCTTCCCTGAGTTACAACACAAAGCCTCTTCACAGTCTCTTACAATCACTTGCACTTAGCTCTGCAAGTTCTCAACATAGAATGCACAAATCACTTACAAGTTGCACTTAGCACAATGTCTAGCCTCTCTTCGATCACCTATATTGAACTACTTCCTACATGGCCTGGCTTTATATTTATGCATTACAAAAAGGGCCTAAACATGGGTAAACCCATGGGATGACATCCCCATACCTGTTACATAAGCCCAAAACCCAAAAATCCCTAAAAAGGGGCCGAGATCCCGTGATATTCGCTTCGACTTGAGCTCCACCTTCGACATCCTGTCGAAGTCCCAAAAGTAGGTCAAACATGACCAAGGATCCTCAAAACTTGGTCAAGGTCCAACAAGTTCGACCCGTATATTGTGATTGCACCTCTTTTATTTGGACTTCATCACTCTTTTCATTTATTTTTCTACTCCCCAACCAAACTGAATTCCTGTTGTTGTCCTAAATATTCCCTACTTCACTATAGAAACAACTTTGGTTGTGTATATATGCACAACATATTTTGTACATGAAATATTTTGTTTGCAAGCTCATCAATGCCCCATCACTAAGTTAAGAGTGGTTATTTGCTCATGAGTCATCACTAAGTTAGTGGAGTGATTTTAGTTCTATGCATTAATGACTCACTACTAAGGTAGAGGAGAGTTGTTAGTATGAGACTCGTATTATAAAGGGACCCCCCTCCTCACATGTAATTCATTCACCCTACTAACAATATTGCAACTATCATTGGTATGAAATGAACAATAACTAAAATATGAGGAAGAGGAAGAAGATGTAGCAAAAAATATTGAATCTCATCCTACATATGATCAATATCCTTGTGAAGAGGGTTTAGAAGACTCAAGAGGTTCAAAACATCTCCCAACTTCTCTTTCAAGAATATATTCCTCCACGACGAATCCCTAATTGTGCGAAATGATGAATCTCCCTATAAATGGGATGAAAATGAGAATGCAATAATTGAATTTGTTGAAGAGAAAATGAGCATTATAAAAAAAATTGTCTAATGTGAGCCTTCTCTCATAGAGCCTTACACGATGACACTAGCTAGTTAGACTAGAAAGAAACCACAAAGATAAATATGGTGATGATGGCATCCATAGGTCCCAACATTTCATTGGGAAGTGGCCAATTATCTCTAGCTTTGAGATCAAAGGCCCTAAACAGGGAGTGATTGGGATGATACCAAGTCAGTGGTGTGCAGTATATGATTTTATCCCATTGTAAAAACACTTCAATTTCTTAGTAGATTTCCTTGAACCCTTAGGTTTTCCATCGATGATTTTGTTTCCCTTTAGTTTCTTCTTTCTTTTTTCCTTACTCTTTATTGTAAAGGGTCTTTTGGATTCTTTGCTATTTCTTATAAACTATTTATTGAATATGTCCTTTTTTAATAATTGTCTACACAACTTAAATGTAATGTTAGTAATCTCCTTGGTGACATTTAAAGTTTCAGTTTTTTTTTCAAAAGGAGATAAAATCTTCAACGTAATCACTACCAAATCCTGGACTTGTAGCAACTTATCATTTGTTATGGACAACTTTACTAACACCATAACCTCTCTAGTCTTCAAGTGAAAGAATTCATTCCCATTCTTATCATCAGAGTTTCTCCTACCCTTTCCTATGACCAATCCTAACAATCCATTGCATTGGAATATGGTAATCATATGTTGCTTCTAGACATTGAATTTGTGACCATTGGACTTCTTACTAGGGCTCAACAATATATACAAGAAATGCACTAGTTTTTCTCAACAAATAAATGCCAAGCACCAATGGAATAATTTAACTAATCCCAAGAAATCAAAATTCACCTCCAAAAATTAGTTTTGTAGACACATTTATATACCACCTGACACTATACCTAATGATGCCACATTGGCATCAATCCAACACCATGATTATCTTGTTGGGTTCTAGTAGAATTTTTTTGTTTGTTTAATTGACTCTGGAAAACAATTTTTTGTGTAAAAAGTTCAATTAAAAATTATGCTGAAATTCTAAATTAGAAGCTTAGTGTCTTGAACTTCTTAATTGGAGTACCAAGTACATGGATATGTCTTAATCCATATTTTAGGATTTATAGGTGCATAGTCAATTTTTTTTTCTTAATTTGATTACCAAGTACACGGTGTCACTAGCTAGCTACACTAGAAAGAAACCACAAATATCAATATGGTGATAATGGCATCCATAGGTCCCAACATTTCATCGGGAAGTGACCAATTATCTCTAGCTTTGAGATCAAAGGCCCTAAGAAGGGACTGATTAGTGTGTTACCAAGTCATTGGTGTGCAGTATATGATTTTATCCCATTGTAAAAACACTTCAAGTTCTTATTAAACTTCCCTGAACCCTTAGGTTTTCCATCGATGATTTTGTTTCAGTTTCTGATTTCCTTTGTCCTTACTCTTTACTGTAAAGGAACTTTTGGATTCTTTTCTATTGCTTATAAACTATTTATTGAATCAGTCCCTTTTTAATAATTGTCTACACAACTTAAATGTAATGTTAGTAATCTCCTTGGTGACATTTAAAGTTTCAACAAAATTTTCAAAAGGAGATAAACTCTTCAAGGTAATGACTAGAAAATCTTGGACTTGTAACAAATTATCATTTGTTATGGACAACTTTATTAACATCATAGCCTCTCTATTCTTCGAGTGAATGACTTCTTGCCCATTCTCATCATAAGAGATTTTCCTACCCTTTCCTGTGACCAATCCTAACAATCCACTGCATTGGAATTTGGTTATTATATGTTGCTTCTAGACATTGAAATTCTGACCATTGGACTTCTTACTAGGGTTCAACAATATATGCAAGAAATGCACTAGTTTTTCTCAACAAATAAATTCCAAGCACCAATGAAATAATTTAACTAATCCCAAGAAATCAAAATTTACCTCCAAAACGTACTTGTGTAGACACATTCCTATACCACCCGAAAATATACCTCATGATGCCACATTGGCATCAATCCAACACCACCATTATCTTGTTGGGTTATAGTAGAAATTTTTTGTTTGTTTAATTGACTCTAGAAAACAATTTTTTGTGTAAAAAGTTCAATTAAAAATTATGTTGAAATTCTAAATTAGAGACTTAGTGTCTTGAACTTCTTAATTCGAGTACCAAGTACATGGAGATGTATTCATCCGTATTTTAGGATTTGTAGGTGCATCGTCAAATTTTGTTGCTTAATTTGAGTACCAAGTACACGGTGTCACTAGCTAGCTATAATAGAAAGAAACCACAAAGATCAATATGGTGATAATGGCATCCATAGGTCCCAACATTTCATCGGGGAGTGACTAATTATCTGTAGCTTTGAGATCAAATTCCCTAAGAAGGGAGTGATTGGCGTGGTACCAAGTCAGTGGTGTGAATTATATGATTTTATCCCATTGTAAAAACACTTCAAGTTCTTAGTAGATTTCCTTGAACCCTTAGGTTTTCCATCGATGATTTTGTTTCCTTTTAGTTTCTACTTTCCTTTGTCCTTACTCTTTAATGTAAAGGCACTTTTGGATGCTTTTCTATTTCTTATAAACTATTTATTGACTCTATCCTTTTTTAATAATTGTCTACACAACTTAAATGCAATGTTAGTAATCTCCTTAGTGACATTTAAAGTTTCAACAATATTTTGAAAAGGAGATAAACTCTTCAAGGTAATGACTACCAAATCTGGTACTTGTAGCAACTTATCATTTGTTATGGACAACTTTATTAACATCATAACCTCTCTATTCTTTGAGTGAAAGAATTATTTCCCATTCTCATCATCAGAGTTTCTCCTACCCTTTCCTATGACAAATCCTAACAATCCATTGCATTGGAACATGGTAATCATACGTTTCTTCTAGACATTGAAATTGTGACCATTGGACTTCTTACTAGGGTTCAAAAATATATACAAGAAATGCACTAGTTTTTCTCAACAAATAAATGCCAAACACCAATGGAATAATTTAACTAATCCCAATAAATCAAAATTCACCTCCAAAACTTAATTGTGTAGACACATTGCTATACCACCCAAAACTATACTTGATGATGCCACATTGGCATCAATCTAACACCACCGTAATCTTGTTGGTTTCTAGCAGTTTTTTTGTTTGTTTGTTTAATTGACTCTAGAAAACAATTGTTTGTGTAAAATGTTCAATTAAAAATTCTGCAGAAATTATAAATTACAAACTTAGTGTCTTGAACTTGTTAATTTGAGTACCAAGTACATGGAGATGTATTCATCCATATTTTAGTTTTTATCGGTGCATTGCCAAATTTTGTTTCTTAATTTGAGTACCAAGTACACGTTGTCACTAGCTAGCTACACTAGAAAGAAACCATAAAGATCAATATGGTGATAATGGCATCCATAGGTCCCAACATTTCATAGGGAAGTGACCAATTATCTCTAGCTTTGAGATCAAAGGCCCTAAGAAGGGAGTGATTGGTGTGGTACCAAGTTAGTGGTGTGCAGTATATGCTTTTATCCCATTGTAAAAGCACTTCAAGTTCTTAGTAGATTTCCTTGAACCCTTAGGTTTTCCATCGATGATTTTGTTTCCCTTTAGTTTCTAATTTCCTTTGTCCTTACTCTTTACTGTAAAGGCAGTTTTGGATGATTTTCTATTCCTTATAAACTATTTATTGAGTCTATCATTTTTTAATAATTATCTACACAACTTAAATGTAATGTTAGTAATCTCCTTGGTGACATTTTAAGTTTCAACAAAATTTTCAAAAGGAGATAAAATCTTCAAGGTAATGACTACCAAATCTTGGACTTATAGCAACTTATCATTTGTTATGGACAACTTTATTATCATCATAACCTCTTTATTCTTCGAGTGAAAGACTTCTTTCCCATTCTCATCATCAAAGTTTATCCTACCATTTCCTGTGACCAATCCTAACAATCCATTACATTGGAATATGGTAATCATACATTTCTTCTAGACATTGAAATTGTGACCATTGGACTTCTTACTAGGGTTCAAAAATATATACAAGAAATGCACTAGTTTTTCTCAACAAATAAATGCCAAGCACCAATGGAATAATTTAACTAATCCCAAGAAATCAAAATTCACCTCCAAAAATTAGTTGTGTAGACACATTGCTATACCACCCAACACTATACCTCATGATGCCACATTTTCATCAATCCAACACCACCATTATCTTGTTGGGTTCTAGTAGAATTTTTTTGTTTGTTTAATTGACTCTAGAAAACAATTTTTTTGTGTAAAAAGTTCAATTAAAAATTCTCTGAAATTCTAAATTAGAAACTTAGTGTCTTTAACTTATTAATTTGAGTAACAAGTACATGGAGATGTCTTCATCCATATTTTATGATTTATAGGTGCATTGCCAAATTTTGTTTCTTAATTTGAGTACCAAGTACACGGTGTCACTAGCTAGCTACACTAGGAAAAAAACCACAAAGATCAATATGGTGATAATGGCATCCATAGGTCCCAACATTTCATCGGGAAGTGACCAATTATATATATCTTTGAGATCAAAGGCCCTAAGAAGGGAGTGATTGGCGTGGTACCAAGTCAGTGGTGTACATTATATGATTTTATCCCATTGTAAAAACACTTCAAGTTCTTAGTAGATTTCCTTGAACCCTTAGGTTTTCCATCGATGATTTTGTTTCTCTTTAGTTTCCGCTTTCCTTTGTTCTTACTCTTTACTATAAAGGAACTTTTGGATTCTTTTCTATTGCTTATAAATTATTTATTGAATCCGTCCTTTTTTAATAATTGTCTACACAACTTAAATGTAGTGTTAATAATCTTTTTGGTGACATTTAAAGTTTCAACACAATTTTCAAAAGCAAATAAACTCTTCAAGGTAATGAATACAAAATCTTGGACTTGTAGCAACTAATCATCTGTTATGGAAAAATTTATTAACATTATAACCTCTCTATTCTTTGAGTGAAAGACGTATTTCCCATTCTCATCATCATATTTTCTCCTACCCTTTCCTGTGACATATCCTAACAATCCATTGCATTGGAATCTGGTAATCATACGTTGCTTCTAGACATTGAAATTGTGACCATTGGACTTCTTACTAGGGTTCAAAAATATATACAAGAAATGTACTAGTTTTTCTCAACAAATAAATGCCAAGCACGAATGGAATAATTTAACTAATCCCAAGAAATCAAAATTCACCTCCAAAACTTAGTTGTGTAGACAGATTGCTATACCACCTGAAACCATACCTGATGATGCCACATTGACATCAATACAACACCACCATTATCTTGTTGGGTTCTAGTAGATTTTTTTTTTTGTTTAATTGACTCCAGAAAACAATTTTTTGTGTAAAAAATTCAATTAAAAATTCTGCCGAAATTATAAATTAGAAACTTAGTGTCTTGAAGTTCAGAAATTTTACCTCTTTCCTAGAGTTTCCCAGATATGGTACCTGATAATTTACATCCTTAGGGATGATATGGAATATAATAAAAAAGTAACAACAATAAATGATATTTAACTTCTTAACAACCCTAATCCACTAGGAAATTCAAAAGAAAATATATCAATCTTATGCCACAATTTTCAACATCCTAGGGAAATCTTATCATGCATAAACTAGATCTGAAATTCATTTTCTTTCATTGGTGTTATAGGACGTAAAAGAAAACATGTAATTGTTAGATATATCTTCATTGAGTGAGGGAATTTCAAGTATAATAGAGGAAAGTGAGATATCTAGTAGGTCTAACAGGTGAAGATCAACTAGAAGTGAGAAGATCAGAAGAAAATTCCATAGATGCATGGAATTTTTCCTTGCGAAAGGGGGATCATGTTCTTATGATCATGAGAGAATAGATGAAATTGAGGTGCCATTGAGGTATAAACATATAGTGAAATGATGTGTACCCAAGGATCTTCCTGAAATAGAAAATGCTTTTTGTGTAAATGAAAGGATATACCAGATTGCTCCATCATCATTACATGGTTTGGGACTATTTTCCATGGATTGAATAAAGGTATGTTATGGATGATTAAATAAATTTATGGAGTACGTCGGACCCTATTATATCTACAAATATTGGATACACATATTAAAATATACAAAAAGTATGTGAAGATATGGCTTGGTTGCAAATTATATACAACTAAAAGACAATGATCAAAATAAAGGAGCAACTATCTATATTGATGGAAGGCCAAAAGTAGCAGGGAATATTGTAGTGTTTATAAATAGGACATGACCCGTGACCACAAATAAGTGACCCCATTACGTATTTGAGGGGCATGAAGGAAACCATGTATTCATATGTGCAATAAAATCAATAGTTGTAGGGGAAGAGTTACTGATTGATTATAATTCGAATCGAATAGATACAAACATTGCTATTATGGGGGCAATACATATACTAATTTACCCAACCTGTAAGAAATGAATCTTATATTTTATGATTTTCATTATATTCTTTACGATGTTAATCCATTTGGAGAGCTT
>ML782878.1:550641-592563 GCA_009831015.1 Picea engelmannii | reverse complement strand
AGTGTAGTGTATGATGTTATGGAATATTTTTTACTTTACTCTTAGAATAATTGAGATCACTCCAAATTGATCAAAGAAACATTTTATTTCATTGTAAACAATTGTGAATACTCGTATGTATATATGTGTTGGCCCTTGACCAAGTTTTGAGGATTCTTGGTCATGTTTGACCGATTTTGGGACTTCGACAGGCTGTCGAAGGTGGAGTGCAAGAAAAAGTGGAGATCACAGGATCTCGGCCCCTTTTAGGGCCTTTTTTGGGATTTGGGATTATGTAATGGGTATGGGAATGTTGGCCCATGGGTTTACCCATGCTTAGGCATATTTTGTAATGTATAAATAGAAGGCTAGGCAATGTAAGAGAAGGGCAGTTGCAAGTTGGCTAAGTGCTAGAGTTGGATGTATGTGATCAAGAGTTGTAATTTCTTTGGTGCATACTATGTGAGACTTGCAGAGATAAGTGCAAGTCATTGTAAGAGACTATGGAAGGCTGAGTGCTTAGATATACTCGAGGAAGGAGGATCTAGCGAGATGCGCAGATCTCTTGTCCTCTGCGGAGTAGGGTTTTTGAGGCTATGTGCATGTGTTGAAGGTGAATCCCCCTGCGGATAAGTGGATTCCCTCTTGGTCTCTAGACTCCTAAGGCCAAGACAAAAAAGTTCTTAACATGGAAACTGACTTCCTTTTGGATCTAATCAAGCTAATGAATGAAAGAGAAGGAGAAAGATATGTACCTTATTAGCGACGTTTGTCCTTGCAAAGTCCTGGCTAAGCTTTGATCTTGAGCTCCCTAATATATCCTGTAGGAAAAAAAAAGGTACAAAAGACTTCCTACTCTACTAAGATTAGCTCAAACATAGATCCATCTACTACAGAAAAACTCATATGGAACAAGCATAAGTTTGAAAGAAACATGCCAAGCATTGATTATATTAATGAGAATAAGTAAAAGTAATTACAATCCTTTGAATGAAGGTGCAACAGTTTCTTCCCGTTCTCCTTGTCCAACCCCTTTGCTCAAATAATATCCATTGATTGCTTTGATGACATCTCACTCATGAGATCATAAGTTTGATGTAATTCTCAATATCCATTGTCAATACCTTCTTATGAGATCATAAGTTAGGTATAATTCTCAATCTTCCTTGTCTATCAATACCACTTATAGGATCATAAGTTTGGTATCAAACTCTAGTCTCTTTTCTGCCTTTCACCATGAGAAGGCCTCCTTATATAACCTTGGAGAGGTCCAACCACTTGAGATATCTTTGGGATAAGTTGAGGATTCCTCCCCTAAGATCATGCCTTGACCATCTATTTGAATCCAACCACCTTCAGGAATTGAGGGATTCTTCCCTTATTTTCCTCAACAAACCCAGAATTTGCTAAAAAAAGGGTAGCGCTCCCCCAAAAGGGTGCACAGGGCACTCAAGCACTCCCCCAAAAAGGTTTAGGGAGTGCCAGCACTCCATGACAATGGGTAGGGAAGCGCTCCTCTCCAAAATCCATTTTTTTGTGGTTTTTTCAATGGAAAAAGGTTTGTACTTCCTGTCAAGTGATTTCTCTTCTTCCAAACTAACCTTTGAGGTGTCTTAAGTGTCTTTGTGATGTCATTAGAGGAACGACATAGGCAATATGGTAGTATACTATTTATGACAATTGCAACACTTGTAGTTAAGATGCGACAATTGCAGACAAGATGCGACACTTACAACACTTGTAATGACGACACTTGCGACACTATCAAAGTGAGTAATTTTGAGGTGTAACAGATTTCCCCCCAAAGTAAGAAGTTAGAAGATGATGATGAATGAAGTACTTTGTAGACTTTTTTGAGCAAGGGTATGGATGCAGAGAAACTGGAAAAAGATGCACACAACCATCAAACAAATATTATGAAATGTTTCAAAACCCAAGGCAGGCATACCTATGCTTGAGTGATAAAGAATTTTTAGGTATGGCCGCCATAAAATACATTGCGGATCCATAATTATATTGACAAAATGGTATAGCCACTGCAGATACAATGTGGATCTATAATTCTATGACCTGAACTGATCGTAGCCACGAAGAATACACAATGGATCTACGAGATGACAAGACATAGCCACGACCAATACAAAGTGGATCTATGTAATAGTATATGTGTCATATTCCAAAAGAACTCCTTCACAACCTGGGCAAAGTACATATAAGAGTGAAAACTCAAACCAGGGTCTTATTACCGATACCGATGTAGTATGAATCTAACCATGTGAATAGATTTCCTAATGTCGAACATGGCAGAAACCACTTGATTACCGTTCAATGATGTAAACCGTTAACAAGCATGAGGGAGATCACCATTGATGTCAATGATTCCCAAGGTACTCTAGTACATTCTAACGAATGTGAATAGATGAGATGAATTCAAACATCTATGGAATCATCCAATCATAGGTCAATGATGTAAACCCATTGCCGGACGTGAGGAGGCCTGCCATTGGGGCATGTAGGTCGCAAGTTACTAATTGGTTTCTAAGTCTAGCTCCTGGATAATATGTTGAAGTCGATAGGAATAGAATCGTCGAAGGAGGGCCTTGATGTATCCCCCATCAATGACACGAAATGGTCACATAGATGTAATTTGGTAAATCAAATGAACATGGACTGACATGCGTATTGAAACAAGATATTTGTGATGGATGACTCTCGAGGAAGATACTTCCCTTGAACACTGAGGCACAACAACAAAAACTTGACATGGACCAAAACTTGATGATGAAGTGGATGCTGTGACTTTCATCAGGTGACCCAAATTAGTAAAAGAAACTCAGAGGATTGGCTCAGTGCAGAGTTTCAGTGGGTTAAAATGCATGCAAAGACAAAGTGTCATGTTCAAGGGCGACCATAAGAGCTACTGATAGTGTTCTCAAAAAACTGCTCAGCTTTCTTCTTTCAATTTTTCCCCCATCCAGATAGATGAGTACCTCTTTTTAATTTAATGAGCTTGAAGAGGGTAACACATGCTCAATATGACTCACCTTCGTTAAGTCCCTATTCCTTTGTTTAGCGAACTGGAAGAAGTAAGGGTTTGGTCCCGTATGGGCCCTTCAATGTATGATTGTTTAACGAGTCCAAAGAAGGTAAACTCAGTGGTTTTTCATATTTAGAGAGTCTGAAAACAACTTAAAGACGACTCCAATGTTGTCCTTTTTCATAATGTTAGTTTCGTGAGGCCGAAAAAGAGATAAATTATCACTCGAAAGATGCCCTTTCAAAACTTTTAACGAGTGGGAAAGGAAGCAAGATCACTCGACAATCTTTTCATGTTTATAGAGTCTAAAAAGAGCTCAAAGATGACTCCAAGGGGTTCCTTTTTCGTTTATCCATGAAGTTCCAAAAAAGAGATAAAAGTTTACCCGGTTGCATTCTCATGTATTTATGAGCACGAGGAAGAACAAAGACTAAGCTCAGTATGCCCCCAGCTTGAAAGCTGGGGGATTAACTCCAGAATGATCATCAAATGCTGGAGACATGCCCTCCAAGCTTCAATTCATTCACCAACTTTGAGGTTGTCACCAATTTCTCTACTAGATGGAGAAAAAGGATAAGAGTGGATGAAATGAAGGTTCAAGAGAGGTGACTATTTCATTTTTTAACGAGCTTGATTCAGGAAAAGAACTATGCTTAGGACTTCGGGTTCAATACCCAGATTGTTGTTTCTTTTTTTAATGAGCTTGCTACAGAGAGGAAAACTATTCTCAAGGATTTTGTTTCATTTTTTAACGGGCTTTCCATAGAGAAGAGAAACTATGCTCGTGACCTCTGTTTCATTTTTTAATGATCTTGCCACAGAGAGGAGAAACTATGCCCATGGACTCTCCTTGATCATGGCTTCCAAGAGAATAATGCTCTGGAAGGATACCATGTCAAGGGACAAAACTCAGTCATGGATTCCAAGAGATCATCATTGGATGGAAGAAAATCACTCTGGAAGGAACACATGTCGAGGGTCTTGTCAGGGGTAAGGAGATCAGGCTCCAATAGCCCTACCAAAGAGATCACCATGTCAACTACCAAATCCAAATCATCGAAAGTTGAATTCATGGGAGATAATGCCACATAGTTGACATGCGGCAGAGGCGATATTGTCCTCATATAAGAACCATTCAGGGATTTAATCCAGTCAAGAACGATGAAGGAAAGTTGATTCATAGTCACAATTATTCCATCATGAGGGAAAGATATCACAAGAAAAAGAGTGGACACAAAAACTTTCATGGAATAGACATAATCCCGCCCAAGGAGTAAGGTGAAATCCAAGGGGTCTCGAACTACCATGACATCAATAAAGACAGTTTTCCCTCCCAAAGTTATGGGAACCGAGGAAGGGTCCCTAAAGGTTGACTAGTTATTCTATTAAAAGCTAACAGATTTTGTGTAACCAGTGCAAGCTAAGGAAAACCCAAAGCATGCCAAGAGACAGAGGACAAAATACTAATGGACACACCTTCATCTATCAGCGTTTGAGGAATTTCCTGACCACAAACCTGTATTGTAATCTGGAAAGGAATGTGAGAGGGAAGACGAGGTCCAGTTAGCGCACCCCAATAAAAAAGGATGGCCTCGTTGCTTGGAGGGGGTTTCATAGGAGAATGAGGAATGCCCCCCAACACAGTAGATTATGTATCAACGAGAAAAATGTGGGAAGTATCGGGTTTACTCTCTAGAGGGAGAGTAGGATTGATCGATGGTGGGATCAGATCGACCACACTGGCACTCTTAAGAGGAAGAGTAGGATTGACCGATAATGTAACCAGAGTAATCACTTTGGCACTCTTTGGATGAAGGGTAGGACTAATCGAGGAAGGGACTAGATCAGTCACTTTGTCACTTATCAAAGGAGGAGTGGGATCGACCGATGACAGAACCGGATCGACCACTTGGGTTTCATTCTCCAAGGGGAGAATGGGGTCGATGGGTGGAAACGGATTGACTGCTTTGGTGTCATGCTCTAACGAGAGAGTCGGGTCGACCGAGGATGAAAATAGATAGACTACTTGGGTTACACTCGTTTGATGAAGAGTAGGGCTGATCGATGATGGAACTGGATCAACTACTTGGGTTCATGGTTCAATAGAGGAGGAACCTAGATGACCACCTAATCAACCAGACTGACCGGGGATGGAACCGAATTGACCAGTCCATCAACTAATGATGGGTTGGGGGAAATCTTACGATAACCTTTTGGAAGCTGAAGTTTTTCCAAAAGAGAAGAAGCCTCATCCATGCAAGGACAAAGGTGAGAATAATGATCACCTTTGCATAACATACAAGGGAATTTGACATTTTTCTTCTTCTTACCAACCCTAACGTCACTAGTTGATGGGGTATCACCGGCATGACCAGAAGAGGCCAATGATGTGGAGGACCACAATTCTAAGACCTTGCGAATACCAAGGCAATCCCTCAGAAAATGGTCATCCTTACAAAGACTGCAAGGGAATTTGGGTTTCAGATTCTTCATTTTAATCTTGTTGACCTCATCAACACTCTCGGTACTATTAATAGTAACTGGTTTCTTGGATCCAACATCTAATTTTGTTAGGGCCTTGGTCCTTTTCGAGATCTTCTTCTTCTTCTCTTTCCATTTCTTCTTCTTCTAATCAACCTGGCTACTTGCTTTAGATCTTTCACTAGGCGAAGAAGGAGAAATGGAAGGAGACTTAATGGGCAAAGAAGGTGAAAATTCGACGTGAGGTTGTTGTGTGGGTGGTGTACTAACATCTAAATTATTAGGTGCAGTTGAAACATTAGGAGGATTCAAGATCACCGGAGTGGGGAACAACCAAACTGGTAATCCGATGGTGAGTCTTGGAAGACCCAGTGTGGCAATGTATGGAGGACCAAAGTTTCCAAAAGAATAAAAGGTATAAGGTTCCCTAGGAGAAGGGGTTCCTCCATTGGTACTCTCAGGATTCAATGCCATTAACAATGGCTCGACCTAAGGTCCACTAAGTAACACAACCAACACACGCTATGAATCTGAGAAGAAAACAATCAAACAAAACCTTCCCACAATGAAACCACTAGTTGGTGATGAAATCCAATGTCATGAGATAAAAATAGGAAGAGGTGGGGATAGAGAGGGTGGATCAGTTACGTTGGTGACCTGCTTAATGGACTTATGCCTTGGTGCAAGATTCCATGCACTAATTGTGGATTTACCCTCTAAGGAGCCCGAGTGAGTTTGACCAACGTCTGTTCCAGGTACAATGAGACTTCCCTTCACCATCACCTTGTGTGAGACCCTAAATATTATGGCTACTAAGGTCACCAATTCGCAATCATCCCCTGGGCGAGTATAGTTGATAGTCCAATCCGAACGTATGGGCAGGATAACAAGTCTGAAATCAACTTGAGAGGCTCCCACACATAATCGTGGGTATACCCTCAAGTGACCCCCAATATACGATCCGACCACTACAAACAGTTGAACCATAGAGGGATAATCTCTATAATTCTCCCGAATGCAACCTCGTGTGTAACCTCTGTGTGAGAGGGGGATCCCAGAAATCCTATATGACAATTGGATTTTCTCTCCCTATTGCAATATGCTAAGTTTGTTTGATAGCTTTGGAAAGTTATCCTTTCAACCTATTTCAAAGCCCTACACCTTAAACTAATGTAGGTTTGCTAACAAAGATGTAAAAAGTCTGATAAATTTTAGTTAAGCGTTGATTTTAGTGGTTGTTTTTTACTCAGAGGTGTATGAGAGTGAAGATTGATGATATTATGATCAGTTCCCAAAATATGCATAAGAAATGATAAGCAATCTTTTCTTTCAATGAATGTCTAATTAAGGGAAGGAGACAGATTTTCCTTTCACCGTCAAACACTAAGATGCAATGACCTCATGCAATAGTCCTCAATAAGGAACCCAATGCAATGCTAAAATGTTTATATGTGACTAATAACCAGTATATGTAAATCTTCCTATGCTAATCTGACTTCAAGAGTTGTGAGATTTAAGAAATCTGGAAGCAAACTTCACATAAACCAAAAGACACCCTTGTTATGATCAAACAAGAAACAGAAAGCCAAAAAATCAAAAGGAAGGAGAAATATCTTGGACAAGATGACTCAAAGATCTAAAAGAAAAGTACAAAAGACCTTTGAAACTCCTTACAAAGTTTTCACTCATTCAGATAAATGAGAAGAAAATGACAAATTGACTCCAAATTGTGAAGGACAAATTGCAAAGTAAGAATAAATGTCAAAAAATCCAAACAAAAGAGGATGAATTCTCAGAAATAAGGGTGTTTGAAAGCCAATATCAATATGGACTGAGAGTATGGGACCCTGGGCAAAAGCCAAAACCAAGAAATAGCTTCAGAAGATGAAAATTCTGGAGAATTTCTCACAAAAATGGGGTAGCGCTCTGGTGTAAGGGGCACCAGAGTATTCCATCACTCTGTGTAAGGCTAAAGGGGAGTGCTATCTCTCTGACAACAATAGGAGGGGAGCGCTCTGCTCCAAAAACTCAGAAAAAAGCCTAGAAACTCAAAAAATGAAGGAAATTTAGTTAATCAGGGTGATCCTAATGACATAAAGAGGCAATCAAACAAATCTAAGAATCAACATGACAATATGGATAATATCAAATCATTGAGAAAAGGTCCAACACAAGATCTGGGAATGGAAACAAAAATCAGAGCTCCATCCCTAGTGGAGTCGCCAATTTTTGTTGAAGGTGAATCCCCTTGCAGACAAGTGGATTCCCTCTTGGTCTCTAGACTCCTAAGGCCAAGACAAAAAAGTGATTAATATGGACACTGGCCTCCTTTTGGATCTAATCAAGCTAATGAATGAAAGAGAAGGAGAAATATATGTACCTTATTAGCGACGTTTGTCCTTGCAAAGTCCTGGCTGAGCTTTGATCTTGAGCTCCCTGATAGATATTGTAGGGCAAACAAAGGTACAAAAGACTTCCTACTCTACTGAGATTATCTGAAACATAGATCCATCTACTGCAGACAAACTCATATGGAACAAGCATAAGTATGAAAGAAACATGCCAAGAATTGATTATATTAATGAGAACAAGTAAAAGTACTTACAATCCTTTGAATGAAGGTGCAACAGTTTCTTCCCGTTCTCCTCGTCAAACCCCTATGCTCAAATAATATCCACTGATTGCTTTGATGAATTCTCACTCATGAGATCATAAGTTTTATGTAATTCTCAATCTCCATTGTCAATACCTTCTTATGAGATCATAAGTTAGGTATAATTCCCAATCTTCCTTGTCTGTCAATACCACTTATAGGATCATAAGTTTGGTATCAAACTCTAATCTCTCTTATGCCTTTCACCATGAGAAGGCCTCCTTATATAACCTTGGAGAGGTCCAACCACTTGAGAGATCTTTGGGATAAGTTGAGGATTCCTCTCCTTCAGTTGAGGATCTCCCCTAAGATCATGCATTGACCATCTATTCGAATCCAACCACCTTCAGGAATTGAGGGATTTGTCCCTTATTTGCCTCATCAAACCCAGAATTTGCTAAAAAAAGGGTAACGCTCCCCCAAAAGGGTGCACAGGGTGCTCAAGCACTCCTCCAAAAAGGCTCAGGGAGCACCAACACTCCCTGACAGTGGGTAGGGAAGCGCTCCTCTCCAAAATCCATTTTTTTGTGGTTTTTTCCATGGCAAAAGGTTTGTACTTACTGTCAAGTGATTTATCTTCTTCCAAACTAACCTTTGATGTGTCTTAAGTTTCTTTGTGATGTCGTTAGAGACACGACATAGGCAATATGGAAGTATACTATTTGTGACACTTGCAACACTTGTAGTTAAGATGCGACACTTGCAGACAAGATATGACACTTACAACACTTGTAATGATGACACTTGCGACACCATCAAAGTGAGAAATTTTGAGGTGTAACAGCATGTAACCGATTGAAGAAGCTAATAAAGAAGACAAAGAGTTGGTGGACGTAGCCCCAAGGTGGGGGTGAACCATGTACATGCTATGTTGCTCTGCGTTTTGCGATGTATTGATGTGTTCATGTGTTTATTTGCTTAGTGATTTAATATAGATAAATGATCTATTAATTCTTAGTGCTTAATAATATGGATGAATGTTGGATCTTACTTATATACATATGATTAGTTCTTGAATATTCTATATCTGATTTGTTTCATCGAGCTAAGTGCTGCTAGGTGATAGATCTAGTTGAATACTGCGATGCTCTGTAATTAGGGTTTACTGCATTGTAACTGAGACTAGATCTTTATGAATGTTAACTGTTGAGTGCTCTATTAAGGGTTAGAATCACAAATCTGTGTCCCAGCTAAGGTTGTAGACATATGAGTCCTACAACCACCCCTGCCTCTACCTCGGGTGAGACTTCATCTGCTTCACAGGTGTTGCCGAAAGGGCCAGTAGTTAGGGTTTTGTTGGTGAGATGTTGTAGCATTGAACCATGGGTCTACCCCTATGCCAAAAAATGGTTCCATTGTCACGACCTGAAATTGTGATTGCTGGCAACTAAGGAAAAAGAAGCTTTGTGCGAAGATCTGACCTGAAATTGTGAAAGATCTGTGTGTAGATCTGTCCCTCTAGTGCACAGTATTCTACTTGATCTGTGAAGCTCTGTGCTAAGAAAAGAAGTCCAATCTGAAGGAAAGAGGTAATATCTAAACGCTCTATGCTCTGATAGAGGTAAGAATAGTGAATGTTTTTAGATCTGGAACCTTTGTGCTCCGCTGAAGATAAGATTAATAGAAAATTTTGTTTCTAAAGTATGGATCTAGGTATGTTTGATAAGAATTGTCCTAGCTTGAAAACTAGGGATGAAAGAATATTTGATATGAGTAGATATGATAAGAATAGTGAAAGATATGTTATACCTATGCATAGAGAGAATGTTTGGAATAACAAATGGATGTAGGATCCTAGAAAGTTTTTTTTGCAGGTTAGCTACCATGATCCTAGTGCACAGTCTAGGAAAGGCTAGGGATCAGTTAAGAGAAAGAGAGGATTAAGTCTTTGTTACATTTTCAGAAGACCGGGACATCTGGCTAAGAAATGCCCTGGAAGAAGATCTAGTTTCCTCTGTTGCAAATATATGGACCATGAAGTTTTGGATTTCCCTAGAATGTTTGCTAAGGTTGAGAGGATGAATATGAGACGAGAAGACCACGAGAAAGGTCAAGAAACTGAGATTATTATAGAACCCCAGAAAGAATCAGAAAAAGTATTTCTACAGATGAAAGAAACCCTAAATGACCACCGACATATCAACTTATCAGAGATATTCAAAGAAAACAAATGCATTGAAGTAAGAATAGGAGACTTCGACATTAACTGTGTTCTAGATGAGGAAACATAGGTGAATATCATGACATAAAGAACTTGGGAACTTCTAGGAAATCCTGCTATGATTCCTTCATTGGGAGGAATAAGGTTCTTTAGAGGAAAGATGATAACCCTATGTGGAAGACTTACATAGATATCTATGAGTGGCAATGGAACTTCAATAGAAAAATAATTTGAAGTTGTTATATTTATTCATAACAACGCTCCCTTTTCTATGTTACTAGGAAAAACTTGGATTGATGGAGATCAAGCCAGAAGAAAAGAAGAGGAAATCCTAGAGCAGAAGAAGCAAGAGTTAAAATATTTCATGACTAGGAGGATCACACACTTGATTGAAGAACAGGAGAACCGAGAAAAGATATTCAAGACCATAGACTTAAATATCGAAGTAGGAAGAACACTAGAAGATTCGCAGAATACTGAAGTACCTATTCCAGATACTGATGAAGTATTACCCCTGATTTCTAGGAAAGAATCTCACCAGTGCGAATTTACTCTGCCAAAAGAAGATAAGAATCAAAATGGAAACGGGAATTATGAGATGAATCTCACTGGAAAGAAGGATAGAAAACTAAGTAAGAAGAAATCGAAAATCGAAAATTTACAGAAGGTTCCAGAGGGAACTTCGCAGAAGGAAACTTTTCAAAATTGGAACTTCGTCGGGATATCAGAACAACGTCACATGGCACTTCGCCATGGCGATGCAATATAGTCGTTAGAGACAGTATAACCATTCGACTGACGACCTGAATGGGTAGAAAGACATTTATGATCAGAAAGTTCACCACCAGACCGTTGGGACCACGCCATAACAGATAGAACAGAGTTAATAAAGGCTTCTCAACCGTTGCAAGAGATCTGTTGCCAGGTTATCTATTTATCCCGTCGCGCCATGCAACAAGAAAATTTTTGATAACTATGAATCTAAGTTTGTAGACTAGTTGATTTCACATAGTGGTCATCACCCTATTACCATTCATCCAATTACATTAAATGGTTACTCTTCTAACCCAATATATTCAACCACTAGCGTGCATTTCAGACGAGCTTAGTGCTGCAGAGAAAATTGTCGAAGAAGTTCTCATTGACCTAATGAATGAAAGAGTAATGTCTGAAAGAGTGATTTCTGCAAGTATTCAAGCATCATCGATGAGAGGAATACAAGCCTCTCCATCGACTACTCGTGGAGTCGGATCATCCTGACCATCAGTAGAAAAGAGAATCAAACACAGAGATGACCTAGCAAATGCGAAGTTGATCCCGTCCATATTTCCCAATTACATCCCGCCTCTACCTGGCACAGTGAGTTGAGATAGTGTGCCAAGAGATTTCAAGTAGTCCATGATTACTGCATACCTCCCGAAGGGGATACGTGCAGTTCGAGCGCAGGAAGACAAGATCATAGTGTTGAACTGCAATGACTTCAACCTCGAAGATTGCAAGAACTACAATATGATCACCCCGTACAAATACTTGACCAAGACAAAGGGGAAGAACTCAAAGATGATCCCCCAGCTGTGGATGATGAACCTCACGTAGTCCACCCTGCTAAATGTCATGAAGATTCGACACTTCGTAAGGCACCATGAAGTGAATGCCTATGTCAAGCTATTAATTTCATGTAACCATGGTAGTTACTTATGGCTAGACCGCTGGATTACAACCGATCTAACATTGATCCGTAGGATCACAGAATTAAGTATGTAAGGACCTAACCCATAGGAGTTCTATCCAAGAAAAGCCAGAGATCGTATGCTAGCACAAAAGATCAAGGATACATACGACGATGTTGAAAAGGGAATGTGAGGCTACAAGGTAGCCTCCATCCAGAATGACGCAGTGCACCTAGACTGCTATCTAAGAGACAGAAAGTTAGTAAGAAAGAAAAGACTTACGCATGTCATAGGCTTTGTTTTTGACCTTGCATGGAAGTGCATGGAAGGATTTCAGATGAACTAGGTGAAGTACCTAGTTAATCAGTTGGAAATAGATTGTCGCGAAGCACAGGATCAGGGCTACGACTTTCACTTCAGCCGGCTCTTGATCCTCATTGTCTTTGTTGCCTAGGAGATGTCAGAAGGTGCGATCTTCCCAGATATTAAACCATTTGAGCTGCTTGATACAAAGTTCACTACCCTTTGGTACTCAAGTGATATGAACAAATAGTGGCAGTCGAATGCTGTCTTTCACACCTATTACCTGCAGCTGAAGTGAGCCATCTAAGATGAACCTCACATGACTCCAAACACCCTATAGAGGTTCTGAATCTTGATGAAGTTATGTGCATATTGACACTTCATCTACATAATAGCGCGAGTCGATGAACATAAGGAGCAACTTCAGTCATAATACAAGCTCACAGAAGAAGAGCTGGAGGTGATCACTAAGGACTAGTCCATAAACTTCCTTATTCTCGCAGACCTTGTATAGATGTTTGACCTTGACAACTTAGAGAACATGCATAAAGAACATGATACACCCGAGCCCAACAGAATGAAGAAGACCGAAGAGGTCCAAGATTTAAGTAGTGCCTCAGGAAAGACTGCTTGAGTATCACCTGACCGAGGGGGTGATGATGAAGTAGAAGAACTAAATGGAAAAGGAGTTAAAAAATACCCGGGCGAAGTAACACCATCCAGAGACGAGGTTGATCCACTGAAGAAGAGGAAGGTTTCTCCCTTGAAAACTTCTTCCCGGAAGAAATCGAAAGCCACTGTGACCAAGATGAAGACTGTGCTTACTACCGATGATTTTGAATTCATCATCGCAGCTCTCAACAACGCTTCACTGGAAATCGTGGAGAAATAGGAATCCAAGAAGGAGGAAATGTACGATAGAATTGAGGTCAAACTCTGAGGGGTACAACAATCCCTTCAGTTTAGCCGCGCAGTTCCCACTTTGCCCCTGCCATCAGGAGAACCACAGTTGGGAGATGAGCCAACCCAACTCCATCAAATAGCTGATCTAGTCGAAGCTCACCTTCATCGCGATCAATAAGAAATAGAACAAGCCACCTAGGCCTTGAAGCAAGTGCAAGGCATACTCATAGAACAACACATACTTGTAGAGAAGAAGAAGGTTGCTCTCCAGGAAAAGTTTGAATAAGAGAAAGTACAAATGCAACAAGAAAAAGAACAGTTGCTCACAGAGAAGCTCGAAGTCATGGAAGCAGTCAACATAGCACTCCGCTCAGTGAAAGGCTCATAGATACAAGCAAACGACCAAGTCACACATCAAGTAGAGTAGCTCACAGAAGCTATCCAACAATTACAACAACGAATCACAAACTTAGAGCTCAGCACAGTGCCCAACACCTTGCAGGATGTGAGGGACCAAAGAGAAGCAACTGCTTGAAGCGTAGTTGAGAGAATAAAGGCCCTTGCCATGGAATGTAAGAAAATCACTGATCGTAGTGCCCAGACCTATGAGAAACTCATAGAGAATCCATAACTAAAGGCACTAGAGTCGCAGTTCCAAGAGGAGAAGTATCAAGCATAAATGATACAGGCATAGTTGAAGCCCTTGTCAGCTGTGGAAAGAATGAAGCGATCCCAAAAGCAACACACTTCCCAGTAGAAGATCAACACTATCCAGAGAAAAGTCATGGAAGTGACTCAAAGGCTCCAATCTATATAGGATAAGGCTTACCAACTATTCACAAAGATTGAAGGATGAGGATCGAAAATAGAGCAAGTCATTAGTGCAACTGAACAACGCCTAGAGGGACCTTTCAACGAAGCAGTCATACAAGAGTTCATTGAACAAGAGGTTGTGGCACAACAACAAGTCGAAGAAGCTCGAGCCAAGATAGAGGCTTTTGAAGCAGAACTAGTTAGATCAGAGTGACCTGGGACGAGTCACAAGTGAGTGTTGGGGGCCTGTTGGCCCTTGACCAAGTTTTGAGGATTCTTGGTCATGTTTGACCGATTTTGGGGCTTTGATAGGCTGTCGAAGGTGAAGTGCAAGATGAAGCAGATATCGTGGGATCTCAGCCCCTTTTAGGTCCCTTTTCGAGATTTGGGATTATGTAACGATTATGGGAATTTCGATCCATGGGTTTTCCCATGCTTCAGACTATTTTGTAATGTATAAATAGAAGGCTAGGCAATGTAAGAGAAGGGAAGTTGCAAGTTGGCTAAGTGCTAGAGTTGGATCTGTGTGATCAAGAGTTGTAAATTCTTTGGTGCATACTATGTGAGACTTGCAGAGCTGAGTGAAAGTCATTGTAAGAGACTATGGAAGGCTGCGTGCTTAGATCTACTCGAGGAAGGAGGATCTAGCGAGATGCGCAGATCTCTTGTCCTCTGCAGAGTAGGGTTTTTGAGGCTCTATGCATGTAACCGATTGAAGAAGATAATAAATAAGACAAAGAGTTGGTGGACGTATCCCTAGGGTGGGGGTGAACCATGTACATGCTGTGTTGCTATGCTTTGTGCGATGTATTGATGTGTTCATGTGTTTATTTGCTTAGTGTTTTAATATAGATAAATGATCTGTTAATGCTTAATTATTAATAATATGGATGGATGTTTTATCTAACTTATATACATATGGTTAGTTATTGAATCTGCTAGATCTGATTTGTTTCATCGAGATAAGTGTTGCTAGGTGCTAGATCTGGTTTAATACTGTGATGCTATGTAATTTGGGTTTACTGCGTTGTAACTGAGACTGAATCTTGATGAATGTTAACTATTGAGTGCTTTGTTAAGTGTTAGAATCATATATCCGTGTCCCAACTAAGGTTGCATACATCTGAGTCCTGCAACCACCCCTGCCTCTACCTCGAGTGAGACTTCATTTGATTCACAAGTGTTGCCGAAAGGGTCAGTAGTTAGGGTTTTGTTGGTGCGTTGTTGTAGCGTTGAACCCTGGGTATGCCCCTGTGCCAATAATATGTTTGTTTTTGCTGTAAATATTTCAATAGATTTATATGCTCGGTATTGGGGAATTGAGAGGGATGTGAGGGGGGGGGAGGGGCCATAAGAGCTTCCGCCTTCACATGGTTGGACTTGTTCAGTAGAGAATAATTTATTGGGTTCGTTTAATCTTGTTGCAAACCTCCCTCGATCCAACAGAGCAACAACAAAGTCAATGTTGACTTCGTTGCTGCTAATTCAAATAAAGTGAGGTAGTTTGATCAAATATTAGACGTTCTGCTCCAATAAAGTATTCTCAAAACCAAGAGGATTTCATTCAGGTATGTTCTGACACTCTCATAAAAATGCATCTTAGAGTAAATAATGCACTACAAATATGACTTGTATTGATTTTGTAGATATTTATGGAGGTTGAATGATTCTGGCATGTACTTTAAGATCATTCTTCATCGAGTGATGGAATCTCAAGACAAAAAGAGGTTCATACAATTGAAGAGAAACACATGGGGGAAACCATTCCAACTGTATCGACCAGTTCATCGGATCAAGTGTGATTTCTCCTTTCAACATAGTTTATATAGCCATCAATTCTGGTTATGTTTAATGTTTATGAATTGTTATGTGATTATTTGTTAATGTAGGATTTTCTATGTGATAATTTATTGAGACATATCATTAGTTTAGTACTTGTCATGTTCTCGCCTGGCATCCAGTAATGGTAGATACAAGTCCATTTACATTAGGTGAAATAAGCCTTAGATTCCTGTAGGGATTGATGAAGCGTTAGTTCATGCATCTACTGCTAGGGTACAGATTGGAATGGATATTACTCTCACCACTAATATCAAGAGCATGCAAAGGCTTGATGAAGATTGTAAAGACATTGTGATAAAAAAAATTGTACTTTGCAGCAAGATGTTGAAGAATCGACATTCAATATTGAACATATTTCCTTGAAGAATACTTCATATAATGTAATTTTTTTTATGAATTGACGTTGAAGGTTGATATGATTAATGGTATAAGTATCATTTTCTTTAGTGTGTATATTTTGAAGGACTCTTTGAGGAAGAGAAAGAAAGACAAACTTTTATGTGAGAGTCATCACAAGAGTCTAATTTGTTTTTTGGTTTACTTTAAGTTTCAAAAATTTGGATTCACAAGCTCATTGTCATTAGTTCTCACCCGCTCACACTTCTTAAATCCTGCACATTTTATTGTAGTTTCACTTTCAAAATAAAGTTTGTTTCTTCACCTCCGTTATAAGGAACATTTTCTAGAAATGCATGCTAAGAAACTTGCCATTTTTTCATTTCAAACCTGTATATGCATTTTGGTTAACAGATGAACAAGAAACAATGTGGTTATTTAAATTTTTCTCTCTCTTGTCATGTCAAAATCCCATCCTTTCACTTCCAACAATCCCCTAAGAACATTTTGGAATCCTTTAGTAGTGCACCATTAGCATCAGTAGACTTTTTTAAGGATTAGTAAAAGCAATACAACATATCTGATCACCCTTACAACATGTTGAAATATGATATTTTCTATGAGACTTGGGTGACTACAAAGAAGGAACGCCCTAACACTTGTGGGTTCATTTGGAATTGGGATAGAACATTTACATTGTTGATCCTTCACTTTTGTTGAGGACAGTTCCCCCATGTACACATGCTTTATATAGATCTAGCCATTTCAACAATTATGATAAAGCATCATGTTTGGAGCTTGGTGTATGGATTCCCTCACTTACATGGCTACTTTTGGCACATGGAGTTATTATTGACATGTTTGAATCTATGTCTAATTGGAGCTAACTCTATTCTTAGACTTCATTTCAAGGGCCTTTCTATACTTACAACATAAAATACACCTAATGTATGATCCCAAAATATAAGAAATGATGATATTGATTCTTTTGAGGTGTTTTCACATGAGAAAAGGTGAAAATATGATACACCAATCAATCCAACAATAAATTAATTATGAAACACTCTTGACAACCTGTAAAAATGAGCAAGGCCTAGCAATAGAAGGAAATGGTACTTCCCTGAAAAGTGTAATGAAGAACATGTCTCTGATTATGACAACCTCTTTGTATTGGAACAAGAGTTTTACTTGATCTAAGTACTGGGGGGAGTAAGGGTTGTGTCGACCTCATGCTAGCCTTAACATCGACAATCACAATCCAAGGTACATTCTTGTAGAAACAAATTGAGTAGTAAGCAACTTGGAGATAAAAACATTTAGTCAATGCTTCATTAGTGAACCTTTTTGTGGTATGAAGCAAGGAAACTCTTTGTCACTATTAAAGGATTATGAGAATAGGAAATTTTGAACATAAATGAGAGAGATATTGAATAGTTATTCATTGGTCCATTTGATTAATATATCCCTGATTGAGAGATAATTATGGATCAACCTGTTTATGACTGTTTCACCTACAGGTCTTCTAGCTCTTAATGATGACATACATTCCAATCAACGTGATTATGTAAAACAATTGTATCTCACATCCTATCGAGTGTTAAGAAGATTATGCCCCAGTTTTAAACACTAGCAAGACTTTGCTATCGAGTTTTAAGAAAATATCTTTGAGAGTAACATTTTTTAGGATGTACCTAAAAAATTCCAAGAGTAATGTCAAGAGATCTAAATACCTTCTGATGTTACAACTGAGGATACACAAGATATTATACGTGATGATGTATCCTTGTCTTTCCCTCATTATTACAAATCCAAAGAAGAATTAGATGTAGAACATGAAGAAGGTTATGCCTATAAGTGTTTGGAAAGTGATGATTGTATTGAGAGTTTGGTTCAAGTTAATCTTCAAAATCCACAAAGTTGTGAGGATTAGCCCAGAACAAAGAATGGGTAGTCCTTTGTATATTCCCATGGTTCAAGATTACAGTTAGAAAACTAAAGAAAAACAAGAAAATGTTGTTGAAATTGACTCGAACCCTCATAGTTCTTGTTTCCATATCATCTATAGTGACATTGAAATACAAAAACAAGAAAGGATCAAAGATGTGACTATTAAAAAAAATGGATGAAGTAATACATTCTCCTCACGGGCTTGCATTCATCATGGAAAAATTTTCAATTTTTAATAAGGAAGAAAAATATGGATATAATGACTTGTACATTAAAACATAATGTGTTGTTGGAAAAAGAGTGATGAGAAGGAGAAAAACAAAGTCTTGCACTACCATCCCTTGAATAATATTATTGAAATGGATCAAATAAATATAATGGGGGTCAATATAATATCATGGTCTGAGTGTGTTCATCAACATAGGTAAAGCACATAGAAATGCTATTATATTGATATTTGGATGGACCAGGTTATTATAAATGCATAATTGTGCCACCAGAAGGATATATTCCCATCTCTTAGAAGCGTATTTACTGACATAATAGATTCTCATTGGTAGTTGTTCAACATTTCTTTATTCTAGTAAAGAATGAAGCACCGAGGTGAATCTCATGGGATCTGTAAGATATTTTCTTGTCTTCATTGGCTTTATGACTTCTTTAGTCTATTTTGTTTTAATGACTAGAGGTAGGATATCTAAAGCTTGTATATAATAATATCACTCTTGATCACTTTAGTGTTTACAACAATTTTTTATTGTTTTTGAATCAATGAAACATGAGAGGTTGGTTTCAGGATTAAAATGACTCCATGATTGAGGAGAAAAGGCACATGTCTATCGTTCTTGATTCTTTTCAGGAAAACACCATCCCTAGGTAGGAGCTAGATGTTGTAACTCCAAATTTTCACCTTGGGTCTTGGGACTTTGATAACCTTTTTGTATCAACTTCATCTGACATATGCCAATTTTTTGATTGATTTCCAAAGTTAGTCAGATAATGGATTCATGTAATATAGTTTATCTTCATCATTCAAAATGTAACTGATTGGAGGATGGTCATAGGGGTTCAATATTCCAATGCAAACAAACACATAAAATATTTAAAATGAGAGGAGTTTAGAGAAAGGTAATTTCAAATAGAAATTATTTGGGTTACTTAATCAATTCCATATTGTTGTGGGTTGGTTCTTAGATATGAAGATGGATACATTTTTCATACTAGAGACTAGAGGATTGATGAGTCTCAACTAGCTTTAGAAGAACTTGCAAAGGAAGGTGTTACCTTGATAATGGGTGGCTAAAGCAACATTCTTTCTCTTGGAAGCAATGTTAGTGAAATACATATAATAGAATATTTGATACAATCTGCAAAGGGGATGAATATTGCATCATTTTGGAAGTAGTCACTTTCTCAAGCTTAACAAAGGTGATTTGGTATTGTATCATGTTAGGATCATCTTTGGAAATGAAATTGGTGTAATGAAAAAGATAAATTATACATCAGAGCTTGAGTCTATGATATTGATGGGAGAAATGTAGAACCATTTTGATTCCATATTAAAGAAGAACTTTCAAAGGAAGGTGTTACCTTGATAATGGGTGGTTAAACCAACATTCTTTCTCTTGGAAGCACTGTTAGTGAAATGCATATAATAGAGTATTTGATATAATCTGCAAAGGGGATGAATATTGCATCATTTTGGAAGTAGTCACTCTCTCAAGCTTGACAAAGGTGATTTGATATTGTATCCTGCTAGGATCATATTTGAAAATGAAATTGGTGTAATGAAAAAGATAAATTATACATGAGAACTTGAGTCTATGATAGTGATGGGAGGCATGAAGAACCATTTTGATTCCATATTAAAGGAACTTAGCACAATTTCCAAATGGGCCTTAAATAATGTAAGGGCCAATGACATTTTGTCTTTTGGGATTCTAATGGTGTTGGTCATCCTAGTATGATTTCACTTTAGAGCCTTAGACCATCCAAAATAACATAAAATTGATTGGCATCATATCTAACATTTATGGTTTGAATGAATTATGCTTAGTTTTTTGTGCCTTTAGATTGTGTACTTATTTTCCCCATGGCCCAATACCATCAAGGGTGATTAAAACCATTTCAGAGCTTATAAGCCAGTTTTGTAATCTAGTTCAAACATCTCTGAATATATCCAAAGGTTACCATGTACATTGTATTTTTTTGGTTTGTTATTTCATAGGCTCATGGTTAAATTAGACTTTGTATACATTTTTCCTCCAAAATCATGTAAGTCGTTGATGGGGATTTGGCCATAAGGCCACGTGGATCATTGGAATTCATTTTGGAGGAAAATGGAGTGTTAAAATTACTACACTTGTGTTTCTCGAAATGCATGAAAGCTGTCAATCAAGGGGCCACATGGATACATGGAGAGAACAACACATAAAAAAATTTCAGTGCTTGCATATCCATTTACTTGGTCATAGTAGAGGTGTTACAGAAAGGAGGTTCATCAATTTTGTGATTTTTTTGTTTTAAAACACCTACAGGTCGTCAGTCTTCCGACATCCCTAGCATTGTTGATATAGCGTACACTTTGGAAGACTGACGTTACCTTTCGTCGGTCTCCGACACTCCTAGCGTCCCTATTAGGGAGTCAACATTATAGGTGAGATGTCGCTAATATAGAATCCATGTCAGAATACCGACGCCATATTCCATCGGTTGTCCGACATTCCTAGCGTCGTTGTCAGGGTGTCAACATCCCAGGTGAAATGTTGTTGATATAGCATATACGTTGGAATACTGACGTACCTTTTGTCGACTGTCTGACGTGCCTAATGTCGATGTCATGGCGTAAATGTCATAGGTGAAATGTTGTTGATATAGTGTAGAAGTTAGAATACCGATGTTACCTTCCCTCGGTCGTCTGACGTGCCTAGCGTCGTTGTCATGGTGTCAACATCACATGTGAGACTTCGATGATATAGCATATGCATTGGAAGACCGACGGTCAGTGGCATTGTAGGTGAGACATCATGGTGTCACTGTAGCAATGTCCATAGTGGTCTTGGATAGTGAAGTCCGA
This sequence comes from Picea engelmannii, assembly GCA_009831015.1. Lineage (NCBI taxonomy): Eukaryota > Viridiplantae > Streptophyta > Pinopsida > Pinales > Pinaceae > Picea > Picea engelmannii. The sequence goes on along the minus strand of ML782878.1, from coordinate 571,362 downwards.
GACGACACGTGTCCACATGAAATGTCACAACATAGATGATATCTATGTCGTCAGAAAATCGACGTTGTGTGAAACGACGTTTGAGGGGGTCCGATGTTTGTCGATCTCTTGACAATATAAAGTGGCAATTTCTATGAACATGCCATCAGAATGTGACCCAAATGTACTAGTGTTTCAACCACAAATCTAAATCAATATCGCAAGACATCTCATATAATTTGGATGAGGCTTGAGTGGGAGGTTCCCATTTTTCCATGAATGTATAGAATTCATCCTATCAAGGACACATGTATGACCTAGATCATAGAAATGGGGGTTTCTTCTTGCAGTGTAAAATAAGATGGTTGTGGGGCTAAGGAAGAGGGTCTCGATATCTCATCAAGCAATAAAAATGTTCCATCTAAAATCACCCAAGGGTCTAGCAGCACCTAAGGTCCACATAAAAGTTCCTAGGGAATCTATGCAAAGACCACTGGGATTTAGCATGACCTATGTGTATGATGTTACTTATGGTATTCAAATTTCATAATATGGACTAGCATAAGTGCAAGGATGAGACCATCCAAGGGGATTTGGTCAATGGTAAGTAGAAGTTACAAAGAGGGATTCATACAACTAATGAAAATACAACATGTGAAAATCATGACTTGTAAAATCAGAAAAAATGGTTTGAATCCATAGGGATCCAAGTCAACAAAAAAAATGCTAAAAATCAGTAGGGTTCAGTGTGAATTGGATGAAATCAATGAAGGGTGTAAAAAATAATTAGAGTGTTTGTCTCAACCCACCCTGTCATAAAACAAAGAGGAAAAAATGGGGTTGTTCCCCATGATTTCTCTTGCCAACTAATGTGAACTATATTTTATCTCAGAAAGAGAGAGGTTCTTGGTGATATTTGAAACTTTTAGTTTGAGATCTAACACTCTTATGTTGGAATTGGGATAGATCTTGGTAGCCTTCCTTTGGTCCTTTTTGTCCTTGCTTGAGAGATAGTTTCCTTGATTCTCTAATTGATATCTTGCCTTCAGTGTATCCTAGTGGATATACTCAGATCCATCTACCATAGTGAGAGTGAGATCCTTATCTTAAGGATGACTTCTATACATGTGACTAGGGATTGAGGGATCCTGATTCATGTGATGGATGCAAAAATTGACCAGGTATTCATGTTCTTGTTACACACATTTCATTGTTAACTAATATAGATCTAGCTTCTTGCTTCCTCCCCCCCCCTCCCCCAATTCCTTGTTATTGTTTTTGTCTATGCTTATTGTATTTAGATTTAGTAATTGGTATTGAATTGTTTAGTTTAAGAAGAATTTTTTATTAACATATTCATGTGAGATGAATATATTGTATATAGGAAAGGTTTGTTTGTATTATTGTGTGCACATATGATTACGAAGTTGGAACTATAACTTGATTAGAGAGAGACTGCTCATTAGTTTCTACAACAACCAATGTAAAAAGGTATCTATTTATCCTTTCTCTTTTTCATTTCATGCTTTTGGATGTCACTATAGAGAAATTAGATAGTGATATATCTGTGATCTATGTTGATATCCCATCCTACTCACTAGGGAATCCTAGATCTAGTGATAGGAGTGAGTTCCTTTAACATAGTGTCATTTCCTTGGCCTCATAAGTCATATAGAAAATAAAACTTATGGTGATAGTTTGGTAGTGGATACAATCTATCCATAACTACACTAAATTCCCCACCAATAGGAAGTAGCATAGAATGTACCTACCTTGGCATAAGTGCTACCTAGACTTCTAATCCCATCATGATATACAATCTCCCACACTAAAAAATCTTCAAGATAGTTTAGACCACCTACTTAGCATCCAAAGGGGAGTAGTTCTAAATGAAGAATTGGGAAAAAATAGAATGATAACTATTTTTGGTTGCCTTAGATCACGACTTTCCTAATTTTGTAGAATTAGTTATGGAGTTATTGAATAGCCTAAACTAATCCCTTAAAAATTTGAGATTGGCTAGTAGACATTTTGAAGCAAGAAAATTCTATAAAAATGAGGATGTTATAGTTGCACAAAGTATTAAGAATTTTTGTATTGTTATGATGTCATAGTTTTGAAAGAAAACAAATCCTCACATTGTAATAGTCTCAATTAGATTTTTCATATATTGTCACATCATTCTAACATTTTCTCATTTTTTATTCTAATTATTTTTGACTAAGCATGATTTTGAATAACAAATTGTTAAAAATGGAGTCAATAGGGATTATGACTATGATTTTGTAGTCCCAACTGGTGTCATTGTTGTATCAAATGAACTATTCAGTTTATTATTGTAATAAAAAATGAGGCAGTTTTCCACTAATGGATGAATAAAACTCAAAAAAATTATGTTGGTTTCCCTTCCATACTCTATCTCTTATTGTGTTGAAAGAATTAATGGATCTATGCCTTCATTCCTGGCCCATTTAATTTTATATCTAATGAATGTGAACATATAATAAAGTAGTGATCATTTTCCACTTAAGTTAATGTTATTCTTTTTATCATGATATCTTCTAGGGATGAAATCACAATTAAGGTTCCCTTTTGAAAATAAATAGTTGATTCTATGTCTAGTAGCATTCAATAACTTACCTTGATCATTTTGGATGAAATATAAACTATCATTTCATATTTTGTTGAAATAATTATGATTCATTATTATATATTGACAAAAACAGTGTTAGATTAACATAATATATCTTAGAAAGTGGAGGGTACTCCCCCTCTAGCCTGGGAACTAGCTCAAAGGTCTAGAGTGGCATGGGAAGGCCTAGAATTCATCCTTGCAAAATTCAAGATTGACTTGGGGGACAACACCTTATTCACACAATTAATATTTGAATTATTTCTTAAATACAAATGTGCTATGTAAGTGCCTTGGTTAACTTGTGAGGTTAAGTAATTGTTAATCCATTCACAAGGGTTTCATTATAGCACTGGTATTCCCCACTTGAAGAAATTAAAACAATAAATTATGTCTTGAACTATTTTGGAAAAATAGATGCCCTTTAGACTTGGCACTTCCTCATGGTGTGTACCTAAGCCAAAGGATATTTGTATTATGTGATGCAACCCTTGAACTCTAAGCATGTTTTTCAAAACACCTCCCCCATTAAAATACAAATGTGATACACATTATTTGCATACATACCTAACAAATAACACCCCACCAACGAAACCACTAACAATAAGTCACTAATTAAGTTTTAGATTCATGGAAAATCCAACATTTGTAGACAATGTTGAGTCCCATACTTTATGTTCACTATGTTTCTTATGTACATTTGCCACTAACGTGGTAAAGTGTTTTAAAAATATATCCTTTAATGCTATATTTTTTCTTTTAGTAGTTTAGTACTAAGAGGAGTTTCTTAAAAAAATATGTTTTAACCATGTAGGTTCACACAATTTAGACTTGATATAAGGGTGGTAGGAGCATTCAAATAACCCTACTTATTTTGATTCTATCCTAAGTTTTTTTCAACCTTGAGTAGAATTATGTTCACGTCAAAAGGTGAGCATCTTGGGAACCATTTATCTCATGCCAAGTGAACCTAGGATTAAAATTGTTTTGGAATTTGTGAAGGTTTTCAACTTGGGTGAAGTGAGGTAAAGATAGTGGGTCCAAAATAAGTACGCACTAGAGTCCTAAATTGAATCTAACCTCTAAACCAAAACTTTCTCATGCATTTTACCCTCTAGTGCATTGATATTCTATGTCAACCTTGCTCATACCTAAATGCTACCATGAGAGAAAGACAGAAGGAGACACAGAGACTTGGCCCACTACAATAGTGGCATAAAGGGAGCCGAAATACATGTCATAGAAATTGCATCAAAGAAATGAGCATTAGAGGAACCATAAATAATTTTACTCATTGAATCACCCTTCCTTTCATTTCTCTAAGCATGTTCAGAGTCCTTTAGATTTAATTAGAAAGGCTACATTGTGCTTCCATTTTTTCCTTTGAAATCCCTAGAACCATTGGCCACTACCTCAATAAATTCGATAACATGTCACCCTCCACACCCATATTTTCAAGAGTGAAATAACATATTTAATATTTTTCCTCTTTAGAATTAGATATTCATGAATACATAATAAATATCTAGGAAATATACTATCCATTCACTAAAGTCCTTAGGAATGTGAGGGTGTAGCACCTTATGTTTTTTTTGTAGTTTACAAAGGGAAACTAAGGGTTTATATAGACCACCCTATTGTCCCCCAGGATGTTCCTAATATGACAAAGACAAATTCTAGGGTATAATGTACATGATGATCTTCCTACACCACTCTAGGCCTTTGAGCTAGTTCTTGGGGCAGGGGTACCCTCAAATATCCTTAGGATATCTTTCTATGGAGATCAAAATTATATTATTATTGAGATGGGTGATGCAATGTGTTTTCCTAAAATATATATAAGGATATTACATAGATTATTTTTGGCCGAATAGGGTGAACTATTGAGTGTTTCTAGACACATAATTAATTGCACCTCTTTTTCTAGCATTGGAAAGGATAGCCCCATTGATGAGTCCATGGTTGTCGATTTAATCTAGTGGGGATGATAAGGCATACGGAGCTTCCAAATTGTTTGATATGATTCTTGGGGAATACATCATTTAATTTGTGGACACATTTAACAAATTTATACATGCCTTTTCCATAATATTAAAGGTAATTCCTAAAACAATATTGATAGTAAAAAGATAAATAACCAATTTTAGTTAAGAAAAAAATATCTAACCCCAAAAAATAAAATGGAGAGGTACATCACCATGGTTAGTGTTATGCCTCCATGTTCCTATTTATTGGATCTTGAACAAGGTATATTATTCCTTATAGATAAATCCTAAAGTTAGTTGTCTCATAGGGTTTTTCTTTATGCTCAAAATAACAACATGTGAAATTAGTTGTCCTATATTAGTTGATATATAAACTCATGAAGAATTTTTCAATGAATCCTTGGCCTTGGAACATGTTATGGTTTGCTTGAGGAACATTTAAGTGCGGGCTCAGAGGTTGTTATAGTCATAATTTTATGTTGTAGAAGGAAAATTTAGCTCTTGTTATCTAAGTAAGCTTCAAGCATGTAAAATGTATAAAATTGGCTTTATGAGTATGAAGAATTGTAATTCTCTTTATGTGGAAATGATTATACATGTAGGATTTATGATTCCCCATGTAACAATTAATAATATTCTTGTAATTAACATGATATTAGCAAAGATATGTGTTGGAATGACCATTGGTATATAATGAATAATATTTATTGATCTAGATTGGATCACTATATTATTTTTCATCTATCTAGATGCTTTCTGTGTTGAAAAATTGGAGGAATCGACTTGTAGAGTTGTTTTAGTGGCAGGTCCTAGTTTGGAAATTTGGGGTCTGGAACCTTTCAGATCCATTTTGAGGTATTAACACACCCTTGATGGTGTTCTACACTTCGAGATATTTCCAACGATGCAAGCATGCCTCAATCAAAGCTTGTATGTGAAATTTATGCCTCCTGCAAGTTAACCTACCATGTTGACCACCATGGTATGAGAGGATGCCACATCATCTCCCGTTACTCACGTATATGGGGCTATCCACATGTGGAATTTCATAAGATTCTCTAATGTCCAAAACCTTATAAAAAATGAAGGTTGATAAAGTCAAAACCCTACCCCTAGATGGTTATCAAGATATATTAAATACCAGGTCTCTAGGAGGAGAAGAGGTTCCATTCTTTAGCATTGTATTTATTCCATAGTTGAAAATATCACCTAGGAGTGGTATTTTGAGAGAAAAATAGAGGAGGAGAGATTTTGTAGCATATATGCAAGCCACATTGTCAAAGGAAACTCCACATATAGTGCCTCTTTCTTTGTACTTTCATTTGAAGAAAAGATAGCAGAGAAAACTCACCTTCCAGCTAAGTTTTCTCCTGTATTGGGTTTCCCAAGTTATATATTGTGTTTATTTATGGATGGTGTGTGAGTATTTTATTTTATTTTTCTCTATTTTTTGGATTTAAGCTATTTCATACATTTTAAAGAAGAAAACCAGTAATTAAAGAATATAAGATATAAAGGAAATTGTTGGCATAGGGGTATACCCAGGGTTCAATGCTACAACAACGTACCAACAAAACCCTAACTACCAGCCCTTTCGGCAACACCTGCGAAGCAGATGAAGTCTCACCCAAGGTAGAGGTAGGGGTAGTTGCAGGACTCCAGTGTCTACAACCTTAGCTGGGACACAAATCTATGATTGTAACACCTTAACAAAGCACTTAGCAATTATGATTCATCAATATCTAGTCTTATCTTACAGTGCAACGAAACCCTAACAGAATATTTGCGCATTATTCACATAGATTCAATAGATTCAAGCACTAAGCATACCAACATGAATTAGATCTAGCATTCATTCACATTATTCAACACAAATATATCATATTATATTCATCTTTCATCTAACATCGCACTAAGAATTGAATCACACAAACAAAAGAACAACCAAGAAGCACAAAGCATTCACAAAATAGGATATACGTGGTTCACCCCCACCCTAGGGATACGTCCACCAACTCTTCGTCTTCTTTATTATCTCCAGTCAATCAGCTACATGCACAGAGCCTCAAAATCAACTCCGTAGAGGAAAGGAGATCTTCTCACCTCGCTAGAACCTCCTTCCTCGAGTAGATCTAGGCACATAGCCTTCCACAGTTTGCGCACAAAGCACTAGAGACGACTTGCACTTAGCTCTGCAAGTCTCAACATACAATACGCACCAAGCCTCCTACAATCATTTTCACTTAGCACAACTTGCCACTGACTAGTCACTACTTCTTGCATCGCCTAGACTTCTATTTATACATTACAAAATAGGCCTAAGCATGGGTAAACCCATGGGACGACATCCCCATACCCATTACATAAGTCCAAAACCCAAAAGGCCCTAAAAAGGGGCCTAGATCCCGCGATATCCACTTTGATTTGTGCTCCGACTTCGACAGCCTGTCAAAGTATCAAAATGGTAAAAAATGACCAAGGATCCTCAAAAATTGGTCAAGGGCCAACATGCCCCCAACACTCACCTGTGACTCGTCTCGAGTCACTCTGCTCTGGGTAATTCTGTCTCAAAAGCCTCGATCTTGGCTCAATCTTCTTTGACCTGTTGTTGTGCCACGACCTCCTGCTCAATGAACTCTTGGATTACTTCTTCGCTAACATGTCCCTCTAATCGTTGTTCAACTATAGTGATGACTTGCTCCAGTTATGCTCCTCGGCCTTTGATCTCTGCGAATAGTTGGTAAGCCTCGTCCTCTGTTTGTTGGAGCCTCTGAGTTACTTCCATGACTCTGCTCTGAATGGTGTGGAACTACTGCTAGGCAGTGCACTATTCTTGGGATCACTTCATCCTCTCAATGGATGATAGGGGATTCAATTGCACCTGTGTTTTTTCTTCTTGTTGCTTCGTTTATTAGAGATTTGACTCTAATGCCTTGAATTCAGGATCCTTAGTGATTTTCTCATAAGTTCGACATTCCGATCATTTAATTGTTTACATTCCACGGTGAGGCCCTTGATTCTTTCAACTGTGCCTTGAGCAGTCTCTTCTCTTTGATCTCACACATCCTGTGGAGTATTGGGCAGTGTTCTTAGCTCAAGATCTCTGATTCTCTGCTAAAGCTGCTAGATGATTTCTGCGAGCTGCGCTACTTGGTGTTCTACTGGTTCTTCCTCCTTCTGCTCCAAGCCCGTCATAGAGTGAAGTGCTCTATTGACTGCTTCTTTTACTCTGACCTGCTCTGTGAGCAGTTTTTCTTTCTCCTGTTGGATCTGTGCTCTCTCTTCTTCAAACTTTTCTTCAAGGGAATCATTCTCCTGTTGCACAATCCTGCCATGCTCTCTCTTCTTCGAACTTCCTCCTGTGCTTGTTTCAGGGCCATTGTGGCCTATTCTTTCTCATCTTGTGCTCGATGAAGGCAGGCTTCAGTCACATCATCCAGTTTGCATAGTTGAGAAGGATCATCTCCCAACTCTGGTTTTTCTAAGGGCGGGGGAACAATGGATACAATGTGGTTCAAATAAAGGGATTATTGTACACCTCTTAGTTCTGCTTCAATTCTATCGTACATGGATGATTTTTTTTCTTTGTTTGTTTGAAAAATCTCTTCTGAGGCATCTCCTACAGCTGAAACAATGAAGTAGAAGTCATTGACCGTGAGTACATTCTGCATCTTTGGCTTATTGGATTTGGACTTCTTCCGCGATGAAGGTTTCGTGGGGGAAATCTTCCTTTTCTTAGATGGATTGGTGTTATTAGGGAGGTTCTGTGGTAGTGTTACTTCACCTTGCTTATCTTCTTCTTGTTACTTTTCCTCTTTATTCAATTCATCATCACCTCCTTCGCTAGGTGACTCGGATGCGGTCTCTTCTAAAGAACTATGTACTTCCTGTACATATTGCTTCTTCTTCTTCCTGCTGCTACTTAGGGCATCATGCTCTTCATGAGTAACCACCGGGTTTCCAATGAGGTCTGGATCAAACAACTCTGTGCGGTCAGCAGGGATAAGGAGTTATATAGGCCAGTCTTTAATGATTTCTTCTAGGTCCTCTGTAGTGAGCTTGTAGTAGTACTGAAATTCTTCTTTTTTTTCATTGACGCGTGCAGTAATGTAAATAAAATTCCTATCTATGTGGAACTTCATAAGAGGCCTAAAACTGCCCAGGGTGTTTGGTTTCATATGAGGGAAGGACTCAATATCTCTCCTAAGATGTAGGTAGTAGGTATGAAATACAACAGTTGACTGCCATTGCTTTCCCATATCACTCGAATACTAGAGCATGGTGAACTTCACAGTGAGCGGATAGAATGGCTCCATCTCAGGGAAGGTCACACCTTCCGACATCTCCCAAGAAGTAAACGTGATGAGGATCAGGAGCCAGCTGAAGTGAAACTCATAGCCTTGATCCCGAGCTTCACGAAAATCTAGTTCAAGCTGGTTAACTAGGTACTTCGCCTAGTTCATCTGTAGGCCTTCCACACATTTCCCAATGAGGTCAATGACAAACTATGTAACCTGCATGGGTTTGTTCTTTATTACTATATTTCCTTCAATTAATTCGCATGCCAGGTGCACTGCACCATTCTGGATGGAGGCTTCCTTGTAGCCTCGCGTCCCCTTCTCAACATCATTGTATGTTTCTTTAATCTTCTGTGCCAAGGAATGATCTGCAGTGTTTCCTAGGTAGAAGTCTTGTGGGTCTGGTCCCTGCATGCTCAGTCCGGTGATCCTATGGATCATCGCTGGATAGACAGTGATACATCTGTACAACCATAGATAGCCACCGTGGAATCATGACAACATGATCTTAACGTAGGCGTTAACCTCCTGATTCCTTCCAAAATGTGGAATCTTCATTACATTCAAAAGGGTGGACTGTGCGATGTTCATGGTCCATGGCTAAGGGATGATCTTCATCTTCTTTCCCTTTGTCTTAGTCAAATATTTGTGAGGTCCAAGCATGCCATATCTCTTACGGTCTCCTAGGTTATAGTCACTAATATTCAAGGTTGGAATCCTCTCTAGCTATGGTTTGACTGTGCGTATCCCCTTTGGGAGATTCGCAGTGATGACAGTGTAGTCGAAGTCCCTTGGGACACTGTCGTGACTCACTACATCGGCTAGGGGTGGGATGTACTTAGGTAGGATGGATGGTAATCACTTCATGTTCGCCAAGTCATCTCTATGCTTGGCTCTTTTCTCAGTCGTAGCTCGGGATGGTCCGGATTCGTGAGAAGTCGATGAGGAGGATTTCACTCCTCTCGTCGATGAAGCTTGTACACCCACAGACATTACTCTTTCAATCATGAGGTCAATGAGTATCTCCTTCATAGAATCTTCGACTACACTAAGTTCTTTGGACATACACGCTCGTGGTTGACTATCTCGGGTTGAAGAGAAACTACTCAATGCGACGGGATGGATGGAGATAGCTCAATGATCACTGTGCGAAATCATCTAATCTATGAGCTCAGATAATCATGGGTGGAAAAAGTGTTCTCGGTGCAAGGCTCGATGGAATAAGTAGAAAAATAGGTAAAAAATATTTCCAATGGGCGAGAATCCTTCATTAATGCAGTTCTGTCCGTTACGGCGCGGTCCTAACGGTCTGATTGCGAGCTTTCTGGTCATAAATGTTATTCTAACCATTTGGTTTTCTGGGCTAATGGTTATAATTCCTGCAATGGTCATATTTCTTTTCCATGGAGAAGTGCCATGTTGTGTTATATTGGTATCTCAATGAAGTTCTGATTCTGGAATCCTTCCTTCTGCATAGTTCCTTCTGGAACTTTCTGTAACTTCTCTATATTTTCTTTCTTCTTATTGAGCTTTCTAGCCTTCTTCTTCGTGATCTTCATTTTGATATTCCTCTTTCCATTCTGATTCTGATCTTCTCTGGGCATAGTAAATTTGTACTGTTGATGGTCATTACTAGGGTTCAAGGGAAATATTTCTTCTCTGTCTAGTGTAGGTTCTCTACTTTCCTGTACAAATAGATTTTTCAAGTCCTCGTATGTCCTTTCAACTTCGACATCCAATTTTCTGGTTCTAAATAAGTTCGACCTGTTTTCCTGGTCTTCAATCAAATGTACGATCCTCCTAGTCATGAAATATTTTAATTCTTGCTTCTTCTACTCTTAGACGTCCTCTTCTGTTCTTCTATCTTGATCCTTTTCAATCCAAGGTTTTCCTAGTAAAATAGCAAATGGGGCGTTGTTCTCAATAAATTTAATAACCTCAAAATCTTCTTCTGTTGAGGTTCCATGAGCACTCATAGATATCTGGGTAAGTCTTCCACATAGGGTTATCAAATTTCCTCTAAATAATCCTATTCCTTTCAATGAAGGAATCATAACAGGCTTTCCTAAAATTTCCCAAGTTCTTTCGATCATGATATTCACCTATTTTTCCTCATCCAGAATGCAGTCAATGTCGAAGTTGCCTATTCTTGTTTCTATGCATTCTTTTTCTTTGAAGATCTCTGGTAAGTTGATGTTTCTATGATCATTCAGTGTTTATTTCATTTGCAATAGTAAAATTTATGATTTTTTCTGGGGTTCTTCCATGATCTTAGTTTCTTGATTTTCCTCAGGGTTTTCTTGTCTCCTATTCATTCTTTCAACCTTAGCAATCATTCTAGGGCAATCCAAAACTTCATGATCCATATCTTTACAACAAAGACAATTGGGTCTTCTACCAGGGCATTCCTTAGCAATATGTCTCGATCTTCTACAACTGTAACAAAGAGTTAATCCTCTCTTTATATTAAATGATCCCCATCCTTAATGCGCACTAGGATCATGGTAGCTAACCTGTAAAAAATTCTTTCTAGGATCCTGCATCCATTTGTTAGTCCAAACATTCTTTTTATGCATATGAATAACATATTTTTCACTATTGTTATCAGATCTACTCATATCAAATCTTCTTTCTTCTAGTTGTGCCATAGTTTTCAGGCTAGGACATAATTTATCGAACACACCTAGATCCATATTCTTGAAACAAAAAATTCTACTTGTCTTACCCTTTCAATCAAAATTTCTCACTATTCTTACCTTTCCAAGAGCACAGATATTTCAAATATTACCTCTTTTCTTCAGATAAGACTTCTCTTCTTAGCACAGAGCTTCATAATCCAAGTAGAGTACTATGCACCAGGGAAATAGATCTACGAACAAAGCTTTCTCAGTTTTAGGTCAGATCTTCACACAAAGCTTCTTCTTCCTAAGTTCACAGGAATCACGGTTTCAGGTCCCGACAACATAACCATTTGTTGGCATAGGGGTAGACCCAGGGTTCAACGCTACAACAATGGACCAACAAAACCCTAACCACCATCCCTTTCGGCAACACCTTCGAAGCAGATGAAGTGTCACTTGAGGTAGAGGAAGGGGTGGTTGCAGGACTCCGGTGTCTACAACCTTAGCTGGGACACAAATATGTGATTGTAACACCTTAATAGAGAACTTAGCAATTATGATTCATCAATATCCATTCTTAGATTACAACGCAACTAAACCCTAACAAAATATTTGTGCAGTATTCACATAGATTCAATAGACTCAAGCATTAAGCATACCAACATGAATCAGATCTAGCATTCATTCACATTATTCAGCACAAAGCTATCATATTAGATTCATCTATCATCTAACATTGCACTAAGAATTGGATCGCATAAGCAAAATAACAACCAAGAAGCACAAATAATTGACAACAGAGGATATATGTGGTTCACCCCCACCCTGGGGCTACGTCCACCAACTCTTCGTCTTCTTTATTATCTCTGGTCAATCAGCTACATGCACAGAGCCTCAAAATCAACTCTGCAAAGGATAGGAGATTTGCGCACCTCTGTAGATCCTCCTTCCTCGCATAGATCTAGGCACAATTCCTTCCACAGTCTGCACACAAATCACTACAGATGACTTTCACTTAGCTTTGCAAGTCTCAACATACAATACACACCAAGCCTCTTACAATCATTTGCACTTACCACAACTTGTCACTGACTAGTCACTACTTCTTACATCACCTAGATTTCTATTTATACATTACAAAATAGGCCTAAGCATGGGTAAACCCATGGGCCAACATCCCCATACCCATTACATAAGCCCAAAACCCAAAAAGGCCCTAAAAAGGGGTCGAGATCCCGTGATCACCACTTCAATTTGCGCTCCACCTTCGACAACCCGTAGAAGTACCAAAATGGTCAAAAATGACCAAGGATCCTCAAAACTTGGTCAAGGGCCAACATAAATTAACCTTCACAACAAAGATTTCAATATTTTGTTTTTCTATTGTGACAAATTGTCCATTGGAATATCTGTATCAGTTTACAGATCACATTGGTATCAGAGCCAAGTTTTCTTGGGGTATTTTTGGAAAGTTGCAAGGAACCAAGAATTGGTTTAAGAGGAAATTTGCAGAACCCTATCCATGGAAGACGAGTCTATTCATAAAAACCATTGATATCTATTAAAGTAAAAAATTGTGAGGATGGAAGAGAAAGTCACTGATATGTATCACAATATGTCCCTCGTCATGGTAGCTCTAGCAAGAAAAATCAGACCATTTGGAGAAGTTGGAGGCTTGATGTTAGATATCATATTAGATGGGAAGTGCATGGATACTGAATACCCATAAAAGGAGTCATGGAAATAACCCAAGAAAGAGTGGCCAAGTTCTAGTACCATAAGCCCTTCACAATGTTTATTCAAGATGGAAGAAAAAGTGGACATAAATCCATACTAAGGTAAGATTGATGCATTAAAACATAATCATTGGTTGCAACAAATAGAATCTTATTTCATTGTTCACCATATAGATGAAGAACAAAATATATCATTTGCGAGACTAATCAAGTCCCAATTCTACCCTATCGAGTATGTACATGACCAATGGATCTAGTGGCATACTTTAGGAATAAGCAAGGACATAGCATATATGAGTACACCATTGAGTTCAAAAACATGGTAATCATGATGGGTATCTCTCCCAAGAGATGAGATGTACTCCTCAAGTATATTGGGGATCTACATAGCCATTTAGGAAAAAAAGTTATGCTTTTCAATCCAATGATAGTGGATGAGGCATGTGTACAGGAAAAGTATCTAGAAAACATAGACCATAAGAAAGGTAATCTAAGTGGTTCCAAGAATAAAGAGCACTTGGAAGCCTCCAAGGAGGGAAATAAGAAGTGGAAAGGGGGAAAGGATAAGAATATTATATCCACTACACATCATTGCAAGGTGTTAGCTCCTATAAAGTTAGTCACTCAAGTCAGTCTTTTCACCAAAGTTTGGTCATGTTAGTTGTATTAGAAGGGTGACTAGTAGTCTTCAGGGTTCACTTAGCCAATATTCTCATATTGAAAAGTGTCTCAATTTGAGTTATCTTAAGACTAGGAGTGGGTCCTACATCCAATAAGAGTAATTATTCCCCTCATTTGTCATATTTAATCATTATGAGACCTTTTCTAAATCAAATCTCCTCACCTCACAAGTTTGTAGTGCAAACTTCCTTTTTTACACTATCTACGCTACAAACTCTTCTATTTTCCACATGGACGAGTTTTGGTCAAAGATGATTTCTTATTAAAAATTTTGGGTGATGATTGATGGTCTATTTTGATGGTCAATGATATTACATACATTTTGAAATCAAATTATCAACTTACGTGGCTTAATGATGCACCTATTATATCATGATCTTCTTACTAGCTAAAATTTTTCTCTCGGATTTCTGAATAGAGAATTTTTGCTTCCTTCCTCATCACAAGTGCTAATTTTGGTTCCAAAAGTATACAAAGCATGTATTTGGAGTGTCCTTATGAAGGTATAGGTTCAAACTCCTTGCATAAGTGTGCATTGACATATGAGGATCCTAGCAAATCATTAATTCACAGTAATCTACATACCCTACATATTTTGTTTTGTTACAACAAGTTTTGATTAGTCAGCAAGTCAATGTTGAGTATGGATATGTTATATGGGTTTCCATCATCTTCTAATGGTTAAAGATCTATGTATACTATACAATGTTCTGAACATGTAAAAGAATGTCTTCTCATTAGAGATGGACTAATCAACGCTATCTAAAAAGAGAGGTTTATCTGTATAGTGCCAGTTAAAACTGTGGTTTCAACTGTCCCTGCTTGCTCAAACATATGAAGTCTTATGAATGGTCATTTGATCTATATTGTGAAAGGAAGATATAAGTGCATTATTACTGAGATGAAGTCTGAGTAATATCAGTAAAGATCAATGAACTACAGTAGTATGTTCTCAGTTGAATTAGCCTTCCAGTTTTCAAGACATTTTCAAAGAAGTTTTGATGTATTTTGGTAAATACAGTCACCTACAGGAGTTTGTAGTGCCAATAGTCTGTTTTCTATACAACACACTGCAAACTTGTCCATCTTAAATGAGTAACAAGAAAAGTTAGATTTGGAATCTTTTTGAGTCAAGGAAAGGATGACTCAAGTTCCAACTGTTGATGATGACTTAAGAATACCTCTTCTATCCTACAACAAGGCCTAGAAAGTAGTCGAAGACCTAGATTTAGATAGGGATTCTAATCCCTTAGAAATAGGATCTCATCCTACTGTTTGGTAACTAGATCAGATCTAATTATAAAGGTAGCTATTAGATCCATCTTATGAGGATCTCAAGTGAATATGTAAAGGCTATTTAGCCTATGGAAATGATATTGTGAAAGGGAGGGGGTGCAACTTTGAAGACCTTAATAGAATCTTTTGTACAAGAACTCTTTGAAATACATTTTGGAATATAAGAACTTCTCTCTATATTTGTTCAAATTTCTTTTCACATATCTCTTTCTATACTTTTGAATGAATCAATGTTTATTTCTCTTTGTTTATACAATGATTGATAAAGTCATTTGTCATTGCATTGATAGACAATATCACAAGTATTTTTCCTTGTTATAATCAACCTTTCATATGTATTTTTAATGTATATGAGCCTGTTGGTATGATAAGCATTATTCATCCATATCAGTCCTTTAAACCATTTGATGAGTACTGTTGAGGTCCCTATTTGTCTATATGTATTCATGTGTATCTTGAGTGAGGAAGTTATTGAGTAAATCATTCATTTTTGATCCATTTTTATACCTTTACACTGAGTTATTGATTAAGTTACCAAGCTCACTTGAGCTACAACCTAGAGTGAATCTTGGAGTGATAACACAAGGATCATAGAAACCATTGTAACCATTGTAATATTGATGGTGACATCGAGGAAAAGTGTTGAAAACTACATCTAGAGTTGAACTCAAAGAATCGTAAGATGGACACAAAGAAAAAGAATCCTCTAGCCATGAATTAGAGAAATCTTGTTGATAGTAGCTCTGATGTGGATGATAATATTTTCTACACATCAGTGTAGAAGGAGGTGAATCCGAGTATCCTTCATCACTAGGAAGAGAAGGATATGACCAAGCTCTTCCACATCAAGATCCAGATCAAGAAGACCAAGATAGATTCCATGTTCAACTTTGGTTCACACACTAATCCCATAGCAATGAATTTAGTCAACAATATTGGATTGGAGGTTCATGATAATTCTAGCCCATATCCATTGGGATGAGTAATAAAGGATGTAGAGATCAAGGTACTAAAATAATGTAAGATCAAATTTGTTGTAAGTGATGCTTTTATTGATGAAGTTGAATTGGATGTAGTACCCATTGATGTATGTGGAGTAGTGTTTGGAATTCCCTACATGTATATGAGGGATGAAATATTCATGTGAAGAGCCAACCAATATTGACTAATCAAGGATGGGAATTCTTACATCATCAACATGCATAAAGGAAATTCAAATTTCTCACTGGTAAGTGCCAACCAAGCCAAGAAGTTGATAATTTCCACTAAGAAATATGTTTTACTTTTCTTAACATAAAATCATATTGAGGATGCGTAAATAAGGGTAAAAGCATCCCTAGAGGGGTGCACTAAAGAGTAGAAACATTAGTTGGAGGATTTCATACATGTATACAAAGGAGTGTTCCAAGATCCTAAAAGGTTACCACCCAAGAGGGAAGTGGAACATGAAATATAGTTATTGCTAGACTCCCCTTCCCGAATATTGGGATGTATAGGAAATCCATTCTGGAAGAGAATGAAGTGAAGAAGAAGTTGTGGTAGCTCTTGAATTAGGGTGTGATTCGACCAAGCACCTCACCTTGTGGGTTACCTATCACAATTGTACCACAAAAGAATGGGATTCGGCGATTGTGTATTGACTATAGAGCATTGAAAAAGATTACACTAAAAAATCAATAGCCTCTACCCCGGATCAATAATCTGTAGGATTAGTTGCAACATGAAAAATATTTCACTAAGTTGAATCTCAAATATAGATACCACCAGGTATGAATCAAGGAAGAAGACATCTGGAAGGCTACCTTCAAGACAAGGAAATATTTGTATGAATGGTTGGTCATGCCATTTGGTTTATGTAATGAACCAACTACATTTTTGAGACCAATGAATGAAGTATTACACCCATATATAGATTCATCTGTTATAATCTATTTGGATGATATACTAGTTTATAGTGATACCCGGGAGGAGCATATCTCACATGTCATGCAGGTGTTAGAGACTATGAGGAAGCACCAACTACTGGGTAACCTCAAGAAATGTGAGTTTGATCAACAATTTTTGGTGTAGCCTCTTTCTTTGTACTTGCATTTGAAGAAAAGAGAGTAGAGCAACCTCACCTTCTAGCTTGGTTTTCTCCCGTATTGGGTTTCCCAGGTTATATCTTGTGTTTTTTTTTGGATGGTGTGTGAGTATTTTATTTTATTTTCTCTATTTTTTGTATTTCAACTATTTCATACTTTTTTAAGCAGAAAATCAATAATTAAAGAATCTGAGATCTAAAGGAAATTAACCTTCACCATAAATATTTCAGTATTTTGTTAGATCTATTGTGATGAATTATCCAATGGAATATCCATAACAATTTATAGGTCAGTTCTTGTGTAAAACATGTAAGGAAATTTTTGTACATGCATATCTAATTTTGAAACTATGAATTTGTAATATATTGTGGATAAAGGTTGGATTGGCCTCATATATTATTAATTGAAGTAAAAAATCCTCGTGGGTAGTGCTAGATGGCCAAGGTAGGCATTTATTTGAAGGCATGGTGTACCTGTGATAAATTTAATTATGTATATGGTTTCTTGGGACCATAGAGATGTTATTCTATGCATGCATATTTGGAACACTTCTTATTTGCAATATTTATGCACTTATGCATTTTCATAGAACAATGGGTAAATAGTTTTGGGAAAGACCAAAACCATAGAGAAATATCATAGATTTGCCTTTAATGGTGGGAAGGAATGAAGGAAGTTGCAACAAAATAGGTTACATGGAGATGATAACTTAAAAGAAACCAATGGGGTTATTGGAGAGACCTATGTATGTGAAAATCAAGGAGTCCATGCCAAATCAGTTCAAAAGAGGCACATTGAAGACTCAAAAACCAGACGAAAAATTGGAGGGGAACTTCTTGATGGAAATATGGCCATAGTGGAAGGGTACACATGGTACTCCCTGATTCATGTGGGTTGTAAACTTACACACTAGATAAAGGGTTCCTTACACCCCATAGTTATTCATACCATATAAATAGTTCCTAGATTGATAATTGAAGTTCAGAATGGCAGAAAATGTATGTTACATTATTGTGGGTAGAGTTAATGTAAGGATGGCACATGACATTCCATTAATTGTCCAGGTTTAATATTGGCATGATGGGGAATGGAGGTCCTTATGACGCATAATGATCTTGACCATTGATCATAATCTTGATTCATGATAGGATGATATTCTCGGGGAAAGCTTCATGGAGACTTAAAATTATATGGTGGAGGGGTCTATTGGACCCAGAGTGAATCCTAACCATTGATTTTTTAAGATCAAATATGGAGTTCATTCAGTGGTAAAGGTTAAATACCTTTTGGTGAATGAAAAAGGAACCATTGGCAGTCCTTTATTGGTCCAGGTCTAAAAGTAGCACACCAATATAGAAGGGGTTTTATAGTCCATAATAATATTGACCGTCAATCATTTTCTTGTTATATGGTTAGGGTTAAACCTACCATGTAATAAATTGATTATTAGTGTCTTTGGTGTTAGTGAGAAGAGGAAACTTTGACATTTACTATTGGTGTGGGTTTTATGCTTGTGCACCAAGGTATGGGGGTCCTTTGGACATAAGAAAACAATAGCCAACAATTAGATTTGCGATCCATGATGGGGAATGTAGCTATAGTAAATAACATAAGAAAACAATATTCATCAATTAGATTTGCGATCCATGATGGGGAATGAAACTATAGTAAATAATATTGGGACTTACCTTATGGAACTTCCCTCATATCCAATTACATGTTGAGACATGGAAAGTGCCATGGGGCCAATAAATCCCAAGCGCAAAGAAAATAAAATGTAAAGGGGAAAAAAGAAAAGGAAGAAGGAAGAAGGAAAGAACAAAAAATATAGAAGAAAGGAAAGGAAATAAATGAATGATTGGGGAAATAAATAAGAGAATGGAAAGGGAAAAAGAAAAGAAAGGAAAACGTGTAGACTTGATGGATTTCATGTGGTTTTCAAATTGCATGTTAATTGAATTGACTTCATCGTCAAGGGAGGTAGGTTTTCATATGTGAAATTTGATCCCAAAAGCACAAGGATTGTGTAATTTTAATGCTAGTGGTCATTAGGATTGGCTATGATTCATCCTATCAAAAATACCTATTTGATCTTAAAATAATCAATACTTTATTTGACCCTACTTCCCCAAAACATGATGAATGTGTACATTGATTCCAAAATCATGATGGATCTCACATATGGATGAATCTTCATGGCATATAGTATTGGCAAGGGTTCATCTTAGCACAAGTAATTATTTGTTCCCAAGTACCTATGTATTTTGATTTTGGAGTAGGAAGTTTATTTGAATATGATATTGGATAATCTAGTTACTAGTTAATGTAAATTCACACAATTTTCCACCCAATAATGATGGCATATTATGCTAGGATGAAATATAGTAGCCACTAGGATTGTGTAGGATTCATTCAAGAACAAGTATCTATTTTGATTTGAAATGAATCTTAAATGTAACCTCACAATATTTTCCACCCAAGAATGACAACATATTATGCTAGGATGAAGCCTAGAGCCACTAAGATTTCCTATGATTCACCCAGGCACAAGTACCTATTTTGATTTGAAATGAATCCTAAATAGCCCTCATCCAAACTTTGCAAAATTAATTTTTTCCAAAGTTTGAAATCAATAATCAACTTGAAGAGAAAAGGCCAAAAGTCATTGAGAAGGTGAAACAAGTCACTTTTATGGTTGGTATTCTAAGGAAACTCTATAACAAAAGAGGGAAATGTTTGATGAAGGGGGATAACAAACCAAGAGAGAACTGAATATTCAAAAGAAAAAGGGTAGTAGTAGAAGAGGGCTCAAATATGAAATCTACTTGAATATTAGAGGATGAAGAAGCCATTGAGTATATCCATGCATAAGTAGAAAATTATCCTTGAGCTAAATCCATTAGCAAATATTGCTAGTGAGAAAGGATGCATCTGAATCTCTATCAAGAGTGCATAGCTCAACCTATATAATAATTTAATGAGAACGAGGTTTCTGGAATAAAAATATTATGTGTCTCATGGTGTTTAATGGTTATGTAAACTTGTTATAGTTTCTATTTTTTAATCTATTATTGCATTTTGTGCAAACCATAAGAAACATTTTTGAGTTTCATTGAATTCCTGGCTCTTTTCACCGTTTTAAATGATAGCTTGAGCATTGGAGTAAATTAAGTGTATCACTCATTCATTGTTTAACCACATTCTACAACCAATCCTATGATTGATTTTTTGTTGGGTGTTCATTATTGGTTATGGTTTGTATGAGTACAAAACATTTCAATTGGTTTTGGTGCCATATGCTACAACACTAAATTTGAGTTTTTTATTCATTGGTTTTTTAATCAACTATGTATTTCACCCATAGCTATATGCCTAAGTCAAGTAGACACCTGTAATAATTTTGTTTTGT
>ML782878.1:493682-524424 GCA_009831015.1 Picea engelmannii | reverse complement strand
GATCTCTTTGCTTGAACTCATGTTTGACTCATGTGTGAGAGGATCTTTCCCAACTAACGTTAATTGCTACTATTGGATTTTACACTCTCTAGTATTATATAGTCTTGTTCCTATGGCCTTGAAGAGTTAACTCTCCACCCTACTATCAAGGCCCTAATACCATATACTTGTTGGTTTTCTATCAAAGAAAAAGAAAAGTCTAATTGATTTTAGATTATGTGCCTTGTTCCTCTTAATGGTTGTTTTTTACTCAA
The DNA here is from genome assembly GCA_009831015.1 of Picea engelmannii. Taxonomy (NCBI): domain Eukaryota; kingdom Viridiplantae; phylum Streptophyta; class Pinopsida; order Pinales; family Pinaceae; genus Picea; species Picea engelmannii. The sequence goes on along the minus strand of ML782878.1, from coordinate 524,170 downwards.
TAGGGTAAGCGGAAGTGGACTATATGGTGTTATGAATTGACTCTAAACTATGCACAAAAATGAAATGCAATGATTTTGTTTTCAATGAATGATATCTATGGTAAAGAGGAGAGTTTTTTTATTTTCTAGATGCATATTACCAATGCAATTTACTTCTCTCTAAAGTGCAAGCTTTATCACGCCCCTCTAGAATGCAATACTTTCTTTTGTTTGTTTTTGAAATGAAATGAAATAAATTCAAATGCAACTCTTTTTTTCTTCCTCACTTTGAAACAAAATTAAATAATTCAATGATGATGCAAAGGATCACAAAGCAAAAATACACAAATAAAACATACACTCAAAAAGTTGACAAGAGCCCAAAGAATTCAAATGCAAGAATGCCTCCAACACACGTTCAAACAAGAAACCAAAAATGTAAAGTAAAGGAAAACCACCTTTTGAAACCTCAAAATTCAAGTAGAAAAGATCAAATATCAATGCAAAGTTGCAGAAAGGCCTAAGAGTTCAGGAGTGCACTCAAGGGATCAAAATTTCTCCCAAGAGGATAAGAAAGAGAAATTCAACAACGAGGCTTAATGCAACACATGCAATCCCCAAATCAATGAAAATGACTCCAAAAGAAAACAAGTAAAATACCTACAATGCCTTGGAATCAAGGTGAAAAAAAATTGAATGCCTACAACTGATAAGGATGAAACTATTGATGGCATCGAATTGGATGAAGGATTGGGTTAACTTAGGACAATCATGTACACTTAAAAATTTGATAGGGGATGGAAACTCGAAAGAGGTAACAAAAATATGATAATCACTAAATTTTAATCAATCAAACCCACAATCATGCATGAACAAATCTGATATAAGGTTATGAGACAAGAATCTGAAAGAAAAGAAGCAAGGAAAGATCAAAATCCAATCAAAGATAGGATTATCGCTGTTGTAACACTACAGATAGGAAAATAACCCCAAGACCTTTATAGGGAGTGATAATTAGGGTTTCATTGCTCCCCAAGACACTGACAGGGAGTGATAATTAGGATCTTATTGCCCTGTGTTCCCTTATACGGGGGTGATGAAGTCTATAAAGTGGTGAAAAGAAACAAACCTCGCCCATATATGAGAAAGGGTCAATTTGTTGACTCAGTAAGTTTCCCAATGATGATGAGGGAAGGGGATAATTCAAATAAGATGCATACAATCCAAAAATTTCAAGCAACAAACAAAAATTCAAAGGGTTAGAAAACACTAAGGAAATATTAAAATGAATGATCCCTAGTGGCAATTTCTGTTGTGCAAAAGTTTCCTCTGTGGACAGGTGAAGCCCCCCTTGGATCAAGACTCCTTTGGTCCAAGAAAGAAGGTGACAAATGGATACCTACTTTCCCCTTAAATCTATTCTATATGCTCACAGACAAAATATGAAGGGAATATGAGAGAATGAGATAGGTGACCGACCTCCTTTCTGTCGGTTGTCCTCACTACTCCAACCCTTGATATTGATGTCCAAGATCTTGGTGCAAGAGAAGTATTGCAAGAAACAAAGCAATAATCCTTTCTTCCACAATATAATGTTAATAAAAATAGATTTATCTATATCAAACTAGACAAAAATAAACATGCATGTAGTGAACAACATAAGCATGAAGTGAATAGGAAAAGTTATATATTATATGGAAAGAAATAAATAGTGAAGCATTTACAACCTTGATGTTGATGTTGCAGTAGCTACCCCGAGATGTCCTTTCCAAACCTTTGAATGTCACAAGATCAGATGTATGATACTTCTAAAATTCTTCCTCCCTTGACCCAAGAATGGCCTCCATTATATAGGAGTTTAGGCATAACAACCATATGATAGTTTTGAGGAGAGGATGTGATTAAATGACGATTTGGATGAACAAACAAGATTTACCTTTCCTTGAATAAAGGGAATCTCAAACCAATCCCTTAACCAACTGAAATCTCTTGAAAACAACCTCTCCAAATAAGACATAATGGTTGCAACTACTTCATCACCTCCCTAGAACTGAACACAGGGAGAGATTATCGCTCCCCTATAACTAGGCAAGGAACAATGACAATGGTTCATCCTCCTCTCCATATGGGTAGGGGGGAAATGAAGCTAAAAAAAGGCCAAAAAATCAAGGTGAAAGATAGTATTTGAATCTTTAAATGATAGGTTTCCCTTCCAACATGTCTATGGATTATGACAAACAGTCCCACATGGTGATAAAATTATGACACTTAAGTGTGACACTTAAGTGAAGCACTTGGTAGTGAAATAAATAGGTGTGTAACATACGTGCATATACAAAAGATGACCACTTCCATATATGTGCATGTAAATGGAAGTGGCCCGCTTCCATATATGCACATATACAAAAGTAAGTGCATATACGGAAGTGGTCGGCTTCTGTATATGTGCATATATAGAAGTGACCGACTTTTGTATATGCACATATACAAAAGTCGGCCACTTCTATGTATGCACATATACGAAAGTGTTTGACTTCCATATATGTGCATATATGGAATTCGACCACTTTCGTGTATAAGCATATATGGAAGGTGGCTTCTTTATATTCTCATTTATGGAAGTGGTTGACTTCCACATATGCGCATATATGGAAGTGGCCAGATTTTGTATATGCACATCTATGGAAGTGGTTGGCTTCCATAAATGCACATATAATAAAGGTGGCTTCCTTATATGCGCATATACGGAAGTGGTTGGCTCTCGTATATGCACATATATGGAAGTGACCGACTTTCTATATATGTGCATATATGGAAGTGGTCGACTTCCGTATATGCACATATATGGAAGCCGACCACTTCCGTATATGAGAATATACGAAAGGTGGCTTCTGTACATGCTCATTTCTGGAAGTGGTTGACTTCCATATATGCACATATACAAAAGTGGTCATATTCCATATATGCACATATACAGAAGTGGCTAGACTTTGTATATGCAGATATATAAAAGGTGGCTTTCATATATGTGCATATACGAAAGTGTCCAACTTCTGTATATGCACATATATGGAAGTGGTCAACTTTCGTATATGCACATATATGAAATTTGGCCACTTTCGTATATGCACATATACAAAAGCTGACCACTTATGTATATATGCATATATGGAAGTGGTCAGCTTCCGTATATGTGCATATATGTAAATCGACCACTTCCGTATATGCGCATATATGGAAGGTGGATTATGTATATGGATCATATATGGAAGCTGACCACTTTCATATATGGAAGTGTACGGAAGTGGTTGACTTATGTATATGCTCATATACGAAAGTGATTGGCTTTTGTATATGTGCATATGCAGAAGTGGCCAGATTTCGTATATGCGCACTTATGAAAGGTGGCTTCTGTATATGTGCATATACATAAGTGGTTGGCTTCCATATATGCACATATATGGAAGTGGTCAGCTTCAATATATGTGCATATACAGAAGCCACCTTCCGTATATGTGCATATATGGAAGTCGATGCATATACAGAAGCCACCTTCTGTATATGTGCATATAAAGAAGTGGTCAGATTTCTTATATGTGCATATATAAAATTTGGCCACTTCCGTATATGCGCATATACAAAAGTGGTTGAATTTCGTATATGTGCATATATGGAAGTCGACCGACTTCTGTATATGCGCATATACAAAAGTTGGCCACTTCCATATATAAAGAAGTCCACTACTTTCGTATATGAGCATATACAGAAGGTGGTTTCCATATATGCACATTTACAAAAGTGGTCAACTTCCATATATGCGTATATAAGGAACTGGTCGACTTTTGTATATGCACATATATAGCATGGTTGGATTCCATATATGCACATATATGGAAGCTGACCAATTATGTATATGTTTATTTACAAAAGTGGTCGACTTACATATATGTGCATATATAGAAGTGGTTGTCTTTTGTATATGAGCATATATGAAATTGGTTGGATTCCATATATGCACATATACAGAAGTGGTCGGCTTCCGTATATGCACATATATGAAAGGTGTCTTATGTATATTTTCATATATGGAAGTGGTTGGATTCCATATATTTTCATATATGGAAGTGGTTGGATTTCATTTGTGCACATATACAAAATTCATCCAGCTTCTGTATATGTGCATATATGAAATTTGGCCACTTTCGTATATGTGCATATACGAAATTGGTCGGATTCCGTATATGCGCTTATATGGAAGCCTACAATTTATGTATATGCGCATATATAGAAGGTGGCTTCCATATATGTTATTGAAGTTAATTTGTTTTTTGAATATATCATAGACTAGAGATTACTATATTCAGATCTATGCCTTCTTTAATTCTTACTCCTTAATAGATCATATCATTGCAATCTCCCATTGGTTAATTGATCTTGATCTATGACTTCTTGAAAGGCCTACTCCTCGACAGATATCTGGGTAAAATCATGAAGATGGGTTACACTTTTGCTTGTTTTATAAGAAAAAAAACTGTATTTTCATAAGTTCTTCAACTTCTGGCATACAAAAGTATTTTTTTTATTTAGAATTTCACTTTACATTAAAAACAAAACTTGTGAAGAATTTTGTTATATTTTCAATGACTATTTTTCAAACTTTTTTTTATCACGATTTGATATGTCAATTTGACAGTTGTTTAACAGTATGTTCCTTAAACATGAAAGAAATGATAATGAGTAACTTTTTTCTACAACAATGTATATATTATTAAACTTATGTTTTTAAGAAACGAAATATACTGCAACAATTTAAAGAGACTCTATTTTATTATGACTACAATTTTGAATCTAATTGATGACTATTATAATTTCTAGAATTTTTTGAAGTTGACCAAGCTGAAAACGTTGCAGATTTTAAACACATGTTTTTTCTACACCTTGCATCTATCTCAATTTTTACTTAAAACTAAAATCTAAATATACCCTTTTGAAGAGAACAGTTTAAGGATTATGATAAATTTTTCACTCTATATTTTTAGAGATACCGATATTTCAATTCACCGAATCATAATGTCTGCTGAAAATATTATGCAGTGATTTTTTTTAAATTAAATAAAATTAGATAAAAATAAAGAAAATGAAAACAAATTATAGGAATTGAAAGTAGATTCAATTTTGGAAATGTTGGTGTCATTTTCGAAACCAAATTCTCTGTTTTTGCAGGAGTCCGCAACCTCCGAAGTTCAGGTAAGATTGGGGCAATTCTCTGGTTTTTTTTTCCAATCCCAATTTCATGTTTTCGGCTGAAACCTAGATTTTAACGGAATCTGTTAAAAATAAACGTTTCGGCCGAAGAGTCTTTCAGCCGAAATATTCTTACCACGGGAAAATAATTCATCCAAAAAACATTCTACATGAATTTTGAGGGCATGGTTCAATTTGACGTGCAAATTTTTGGCTGAAAGGTTTTTCGGCCGAAAAAATTCCTAGCAACATTTTTTCAGCCGAAAAATTGTTGCTAGGAATTTTTGAGACCCGATTGTCACAGAAGTGTTACCCATCTTCATGATTTTACCCATCTACTATCTTTATTATCCATTACCATCCAATCTATTTTGGTTTCTTAGGCCTACTCGTTAGCACATAAGAATGTTTTGGCATCAATGGAACAAAAAGAAAGTTTCAAATTCAACCACTAAGATTACTCCAGAATAGCTTCTCTAATTGAATCATGACAATTTGTAGACAATAATGCAAGGTATTTCTCATATGATGAGGCCCTCATTAGTGGATCCACCTATTTTTCACATTGGAGGTGACATGGAGGTGACATGGATGAAGATTGTGTGGATTCTTGGATCCAAATGTGGCCTTTCCAAAATTTGGAGGTGACATGGATGAAGACTGTGTGGATTCTTGGATCCATAGACTTTCTATGTATTTCTCCTCCTAGCCAACTATGTTTGAGTCCAAGAAACATGAGTTGGAACCCATGAATTTGGAGGGGTTAGTGATGGAACGGTGGCAACATACATTGGAGAAATCTAGATTATACATTGGTCTAGGATATTAATCTCTACATCCAAACCCTACTACAAGTTGGACAACATGATATGAGGTGTTGCAAAATAGATTTTTTCTATCCAGATATCACCAATATTTTGGGGTTTGGTGGCTTCATATCTATGCGTTTTTAGGTTAGTTAGTTCAATTCTATATTGCTTAGTTCAATTCAAGGATAGGATAGGGTGTATTTATTTTAATTTTAAGATTATAACTTTGATCTCTTATTGAGTATATTATTGTAATGGCTAAATTGGAAAAAAAATTGTTTTTAATTATAGTAATTTTTTTCCCTTTTCCCACAAATAACTAACTCATTTAACTAAAGAAATCACATCTTCAAAATTACACATTGAAAGATCAACATGCTTATGAGAGTATTGGCAACACAATTTTATTAATAGGAACATTGAAAGGATGTATATAAACAAGATCTCAGAAACATCTTAGTTTCTTCATCATTCCAATTATCATGATCAAATAGAGGTAAAAATGAATAATATTCATGTTCTTAGTGATATCATGATATTAAATATGATTATAAGAAAATTAGAGTTGTGGTACTTAGATTCATAATATGTTTTTTTTCATTGAAAGAAGAACATGGTTTATACCCACTATTTTTTTTGGTTAGAAATGCTCATCACTTGTGGGGCCAACATTTCCACCATTGGTTAAGAAGCCACGACCCAGGGGCCTCTAAGTTATCAAAATCACCAGAGATCGCACCTGGCCTAGGCCACACCAACCCTTAACATGGTTAGATTTTTTGGGTGTCTCCTCTCGACCAAACACACTGTAAGGGTATTGAACTCAGATCGTCTAGCAAATGAATCCCACATCTTAACCAATTGAGCTAGCGAAAATTGACACATTTATTTCACTATTTTAATAATAAAATTAATAATATGGTATTTTTTTCCATCTAAAACATTGTTTATATATTTGATTGATTTATTTTAAAAAATCAATCGTCATTCACTGTTTTATTCACTGTTTTAGTAAATGGAGAAAAAAAATATAAATTTAATTGATTTATTTAAAAAATCAATCATCATCAACTATTTTATTTTAGTAAATGGAGAATAAAAAAATACACGATTCTAAATCACAGGAGATATATATCCCATGTATAAAAATGTAGGTATATAGACACAATCGTTAGGAAAACTTTCTTTTATTGACTAAATATTAGTTATGATATATATTGAGTAATGTTTTAAATTTAAGATGTATATTTTAATATAATTAATTAATTAATGTTAGATATTTAAAATAAAATTGAAAAAAACTAATTAATTTATGTTTTTTATTTAAATTTTTATAAATATTTAAATAAAGTAAAATTTCTTTTAAATTATTAAAATTGAATATTTTAAAATTAAAAACTTTCAAATAAATTAGAAATTTTTTCCATTAACTTATCTACATTACTTAAAACACACCAAATTTCAAACAATTTTTTAATTATTCAAATTAAATGTTTTAAAATAGAGAAAATTTTTAAAATGGAAAAAATTCCAAAAACATTTGGAAAACAATTTACTAAATTATGGATCAACATTACTTTTAAAAACACCAAAATTATACCAACTAAATTATGGATCAACATTACTTTAAAAAAACACCAAAATTATACCAAATTTATTTTAAAGTATTATACCAACCGCACAATAGTAAAGACAATATACTTACGGTGTCCAAAATGTTGTGGAAAACCATGCATAGGTGCTACAGAATGCATTTCCAAATTGGAGAACTCTTCACAACAATGTAAAACCATTGAGGAACCATTGAAATCATTGCTATAGTTATAATATGAACCATTGAAATCATTGCTATAGTTATAATATGAAGGAATTCCTCTTGGAATTGCTGTGGTTACAAGAGTTTTTGAGGTTGAAAGTTGTATATGGAAGAGAGGATTCCAAATCTGCACCTGTAAACTGTTCTCTGTTTGATCAGTTGGTCTATCTTGAATAACTATGCATAGTCATGGGTAATTGGCGGGGTATAGAGTCCATCATTCCCTCAATTTAAATTTTAAAATTCAAATCCAATTACCTTAATTAAATTCTATCCTCCACATCAGCAGAAGAAAACTAGCGTGCACTAGTTTAAATTTCAAATTTTCAATTTTCAATTACAACACGGTGGTGGTTTTTGGATGTTTATGATAGGTATTAGCATGTCAGTGATGCCATTAATCTGATGTACTCTAAATTGTCAGAGAAACTGGCCTGATATCTGGTTGTTGGGATATATATGTTGTTGGATGGAGGATGCATGCATGACATACAATGATGGCAAGTTTTATTTGATGTATGGGATAAATGTTAATAAGTCTACATTGGGAACCATATATTAAGCTAATGTTTGGCTTAGTAAATGGTGGATAATTCTTTTCCTAATCTAAATATCTTTTCTTATTTGTATCAAAAAAGCCAAAATAAAGGATAAATGGAAAGTCTTCTTACAAAGCTAAAAAATACTTGGTAATAGTGAAACAACTCATATATTTTTTAATGAAAAAATGAGTGGACTATACCATACAATTCATATAAGCATTGAAAGAACATTAACACCACTCCATTCATGTTCTTCCAAAATTACATTCACTGTATACTTTTTATTTTATAAAAGTTAAATGTCTTTTACTTTTTCATTATGGTTTTTTATTAGATATAAAAATTATTTATGGATAATATATTTTAAGCAACTTATGTTCTTTTCCTAGTTTCAAAAATTATTTTCTTATTGTGATTATTTTTTCTATAGGTAAAATATTTAAATAAAAATGCCTCCAAAAAAGATGGGTCAAGTAACTATGGACAAATTTTATGGATATTCTACAATGTCAAAAACTTTTAATGTTGAACATATTTCATATATACCCAATTTGAATGTTGAACCTAATGAAGACATGGATGAAGACATTGTCGATGGTTTAGAAATTATTGGCCATGAAAAGGAAGGATGAGATGGTGGATCTAGTAGTTTGAGGAGAAAGAAGGCCTCCTCAAAATGTGAATTTTGAGAAGAGTGGAAGACAAAAACATCTTTTGTTGTATAGTATCAATGTTGTAGATGGAAAGACTCGTATGAAGTGCAAAATTTGTGAGAAATACAAGGCTCAATGTCCATGGGGTGTTGTAAATTTATGTAATACAATTCAATATGATGTTGTGACAACTCATTCAAAATATTCTCTTCATCAAACATCAGTTCAGAAAAAAATTGTATGAAACTGAATGGTTGGCAAAGCCCATTACACAACACATAGTGACTATAAATGAGAGAAATAAGGAAAGGATGATAACCACCATGAAATTAGCATGTATTATTGCACAAAAGGATATTGCAATTTCTACTTATCAATACGGAGCTCATAAAATCTTCTAATATAAATGACACACATATAACTATGGTTCCCATGGAAGCGAATTACATTTGTGAAAATAAAGCTAGATTGTGTGGAGGAAACCACCCAAAAATATGTGCATATACAATTTTTGCACATGTAGGGAAAGATAAAATTTTATTTCCACATCTAAGTCTCAAAATTAAGCAAATATATCCAATCCAAAAGCTATGAGGACATATTTTGTTGTATGACATTGTTTATCTAACATGTACATATATTAATGTAGCGAATATTTGAGATAGCCAACTTATTCGAATATACCACTAAGATTCTAGAGTTATAATAATGTCTATATACATAAGCTCAGAGAGGTGTTTGATCTCCTATAAGAAGGGCACCATTGCTATCATTTTCATGAACTTCAACAAAGCGTTGTGTTAGTGTTGATAAATGTTGTTACTACCTTTTTCATTATAGAATTACAGAACCTATAAACAAAACATGTAAATGTCCTTAGTGTATCCTCAACAATAGATTTTTAATTATATTTATATATTTAAAACAAAACTTAAATTGTAAGATTACAACATTACACATTGTCTAAAAGTACACCACCATGGAAATTGTGAGTAATATTTTTTATTATATAAAATGATTAAAGATCACAACGAAGAGAATAGGGCATCCCATTATGTCTTAATTACACTATTTTATTTATTTAGAGAATTGTATTCCTTCTTTCACAGTCCCATCCGTCTCCATTGTTCAACTCGAATGGACCTAGTGTATCATGTTATGAAAACCATAAACACATATACATCAATCCAAAAGAAGAAACACTGATAATTAAATTACACACCATCCAAATTAAATGAACATAAGGTATATCCATGGAAACTCAATATGGGAGAAAACCCAGCTAGAAGTTGAGGCCTATGCTCTACTCATTTTCCTTTCGTTATGAATAAAAAGTTAAAAGAAAGGGGCACTCACTATGGAGTTTCCTTTGACACTATGGCCTATATGGATGCTATATAATATTTTCCTCCTCTGTTATTCTCTCAAAATACCACTCCTACCTACTTTTATCAACCATGGAACAAGTATCATGCTAAAGAATAGAACCCCTTTCTCCTTCTAGCAACCCAATATTTAACATAGCTTGATAGTCGTCTAGGGTTTGGGTTTTTGCATCATCAACCCTCAATTATTGATAAGTCTTGGACCTTCTAAAATATTCTTTTAAGTCAACACATGGCCATCCTCATATGTGTGGGTAATGGGGGCTGATGTGGCATCCACTCATACCATGGTGGTCAACAAGGAATGTCAACTTGTGGGAGGCATAAATTTCACATACGATCTCTGATTGAGGTGATGTTGATATACACACCAAAAATATAAAAAATTTTGCACTTAATTTTTTGGCTCGAAGAATCCTTGTCACCATTCCTATAAACAATCAAGAACATATCAAGGACTAACATCCTTAACTGGAGACATTGCGAAGGAAAATTTTTTGGAGCGATCTTCCCTGGGAGACGATAAAGATTAGAGTTGCTTCTTTAAGGTGAAAAAGATCCAGACATTTGGTTTTTCATAATCCTTATGGTGACTCCACTTTGGAAAATATGGCATCAGTGAGAAAACACATCAAAGTGAATCAAGATCCTTCATGTATACCAAAGATACCAGATCCATAAAAGTTTGTCTCCTGGAGAAACATCTGTGAAACACTTCAAAATGGAGGTAACCCTAATCTTGAAACTTTTCCTTCTGCTAGTTTAGAATTGAGTAGAATTGATAAGATACCACACACATCTCCATAGGGTTATCCATTTTCAAATATTTCTATGAAACCTTTGATTTATCTCTAGGATTCCCCTATAACTTTTTATGAGTCACCCAGAAGCAATATAATTGTTAAATACTTAATGGATGGGAAAGGAGGAGGAAGTAAAAACCCACCACCACCTCCACCACTTATAAATCCATGGGTGGAAGCTAGCTATGGGCCTTTAGATATTCCTACTAACCCCCATGATTTTCCATACAATCACCTTAACTTGATGCCAAAATATGATGGTGAAAAAAAACAAAACGCTGAAGGGCATATGGCATCCTTCCAAGATTTAACAGATAATATTTTTGTAGAGCATGATAAAAATTTTACGAGATTATTTGTGCAAACCCATTGGAGGAATTGGCTTGTAAGTCCCATTTTAGTGGTAGGTCCTAGTTTGGAAAATTGGGGTTTGGAACTTTCCAAGGTCATTTTGAGGCATTAAATGGATTTTTTGGGGTTTACAACATCCAAAAATTTCTCTAACGCCCTCGATGTTGATATACACACCAATAATTTATGCCATATGAGTTTATATCTCCTACTATAATTTCAGGGCCTCAGAAAAAAGTAAATATCTCCTACTGTAATTACAACAATTTAGTTGGGGATTTTATTTATATAAGGAATAAAATGGTAAATAGACAACATAATAAAAACATATCAATTAGTGAAATACATACCTCAACCTGTAGGTTCTGGTTGATTTATCCCCTTGCTCCTTTGCTCTTGTTCTTGCCCAAACTTCCCAAAACTGAATATTTACCTCCTAGCCAACTAGAAATAGCCTCTTCAACTCCCTATCTCCAGGAATCCTTGTGGTTTCCTAGCCCACAAGCCCAAAGTTCCCACCAATAGGAGTTCCCCTATAAAAGTCCCCCCCAAAAATATTCTCCCTTGCAATCTCCTCCCCTTCCCCTCTTCTTCTTCTAGTACTTTCCCAAAAATAAAAGGACCCCCTTCCAAGTCCTCTCCCCTCTTCCTTATCCCCTCTCTCGAATACCCCTCCCTCATTCAATTCCCAACTGCCTTATCCCCTCATTAATTCCCTCATATACCATTAAATAATAAAATAGTAAAATATTCAAATGTATTTATTTTAATAATTAATTTAATATAATTTAACAAACTAGGATCAATAAAAATCAAATTGGGATATTACATACACCCACCCTTCAAGAAACTTTGTCCCAAAGTTAGAGTAATTTACAATACAAGGGTAATGATACATGATTCATTCATCCATATCAAATAAAAAACATCATCAATTTAAAACACTTATACATACTAGTGTACATGTGCAAGGTATGCATGTGTAGCTAGCACATACAAGACTCACACATGTACTAATGAAAATAATGATCACAACTAATGAAATTATTGTATGTGTCTAATATAATCAACAAGACCATTCATTTCATAAAGGATAGTAAACCATTTAAAATGTTCACAAAATCCCTCAATTATAATAAATTAGTACAAGAAAAATTCACTTAGATAATTGTAGTTCAGTTAAGAAAACATACATACATACATACATACATACATACATACATACATACATACATATATATATATATATATATATATTTGAACAAGCGGAAATCAATAAATTCTACTACAAGGTGTAAACTTCACACACTCTCAACTACTTCTAGTCATCCTTCATCCCTAACCTACTTCCATCTTCCCTCCCTATCCTTCCTCTGTTGGAATATCTTGGAGCGTCAACTATATTGACCTAAATCTAGATAGAACCCACAAGCGGAAGTGTCAACTCTCTTGACTAAGCTTCCCTAGTAGGCAACTAACAGTCATCATCACACATCTAGGGGAGCGTGAGCTAACACCATCCTCCCATGATTCCAGGTTTCAGAGGATACATGGTGGGAAATTCCTTCACTCCTAATAGAAATAGGGTCAACACCCTACCATGGACCATACAGTGGCACTGTGTTGCTAGAAATTTTGTCATCATATATTCAGTTTCAGGCATTCTCACCACCTAAAAAACTTGCACTTCTCCACATATCATAGCAATGCATTTGAACCAACATAATTTCACATACAAAGATTCACACCATACTATTTCTCGATTGATGTTCACGACATAAACCTCTTATTATCATTATCCTTTGGCTATTTCATAGCCCATTGACCTGCATATTAATCTATAACACAAACTCATACATAACCATGCATTATTATCATGTAAATGCATTTAATCATATCCTCAATTCAGTATCCACATATCAACAACTTTAAATGTCAAATTTTCAAGTTAGAAATAGGTTGCATAATATCCATCATAATTCAAATAACGATAAACATTCATAGAATTGGCATTCATGTAGGTCCATATGTCTTAAAATTTCAAGTGTATCATTAATAGTTTCACAGTAAATAGAAAATAAAAGATGATTAGGCCTTAAGTAATTCTAGCTATCTAAGTCAAAAGGTGGCATTACATACACCCAACCCTCAGGAAACCTATATCGAGGTGGTCAAAAAGTGAGGGATGATCTCGTCATAAGGTCTTTTCATCATCCCAAGTAGCATATCATGGGATATACTTGACCCACTGAACCTTAACGTGTTCTACCATATGATTCCTGAGTTGTCGGACCCTATGGTCCAATATGCGTAATGGTTCGACCATGATGGTTCCCGCGTCCAAGACCTACAATTCCTTCCAATTCAATTTATGATATTCGTCAACAATATAATGACGTAGAACAGATACATGAAAAACATTACGAATTTTATGCAATTGGGGTGGTAATATGAGACGATACGCAACAGGTCCAATTCTCTCTTGGATTTTGAATGGTCCTATAAATCAAGGCGAGAAGTTTATCCCCTTCCCGAAACGAATGGTACTCTTATTAGGCCTGATATGAATGAAAACTTGATCTCCCACTTTATAACTTTGGTCAGTCCTATATGCATTAGCATAACTTTTCTATCTATCATGTTCTTCCTTAAATCATTTCCTAATCTGAATCACCTGTTCCTCCATCTCTTGAATAAACTCTGGCCTGAATGTCACTCGTTATTCTAACTTTTCCCAAATCAACGATGTCCTGTATGGCCTTCCATACAGAGCTTCATAGGGAGACATTCTGATTGAGCTGGAAATTTTTTTATTGTAGGAGAACTCTACCAAAGGTACTTCTCCCAATGGGTTTGATTATCCATAACATACATCCTAATAGTATCTTCCATAACCTGATTTACTCTCTTAGTTTTCCCATATTTTTCAGGATGACATGTTGTGATTAAGTTCCCAATGTTGACTGTAGACTTGTCCAAAACCTAGATGTGAATTGGGAGTCCCTATCAGACATATGACTTCACTTATAAACATGCATGCCACATCAGTGACATAATAAGTGTCTCTAACTGGAATAAAATGAGTATTCTTGGTCAACTTATCAACTATCACAAGAATGGAATTGTGTCTGTGCAATGTGAGTGGAAATAACACAAAAAAATCCATAGAAATTACTTCCTACTTGGACATAGGAACATCATACAGTTGTAGGAGACTTGTCGGGTGGTGGTGGTTAGCCTTCACTTTTTGTCACTCTAGGAACTTGGCGACAAAATGGACTACATCATGCTTCACGCCTACTCGAAAGAAAATATTCTTCATGTCCGTGTACATTTTCTTCACACCACGATGTGCACAATAAAGTTCTCTATGGGATTCCTTGAGTATGATGCTTTGAATATCCCCAGCTTTAGGGATGTACATCCTTCCTTGATATCTTAATAATCCTTCTGTTTCTATTCTATATCCTTCATAATTTGGGTCTAATTCCCTCCCACTCCAGAGGGTTGAAGTAACCATTAAATACCAACTATCTCCAAGAAGTTGCCCCAACACTCGCTCCCTCATATTAACTTTTAAGGGAACTAAGGAGAAGACACATGGTCTCCTGCTCAAGGCATCTGCAATGAAGTTCTCCTATCCCTTGATGTATGAAATTCAAAAATCGTACTCAGTTATAAAATCAATCCATCACCTCTTCTTGGAATTGAGATCCCTTTGAGTGAAGATATGATTTAAGCTTTCATGGTCTTTTTTGAGTTCAAAGCTTCACCCCACTAGACAATTCCTCCAAAGATTCAAATATAACATTACAAATATCAACTCTAAATCATGAGTGGAGTAAATCTCCTCATGTTTCTTCAATTTTCTTGACGCATACGCTATCACTCCCCCATCCCACATTAGCACGACCCCCAATCCTTGCTTCAAGGCATCAGTGCAGAATGTGAAGTCTTTTTCCATATATGACACTCGTAGAATTGGTGCACTGGTTAGTAACCTCTTAATCTCGATGAATGAAATATCACATTCCTCTGTCCATTCATACCTGACCCCCTTGTGCTAGAAGGTGGTGATGGGTTTCGCTATCTTAGAGAACCCTTCCAAAAACCTCCGATAATAACCAGCTAGCCCCGTGAAGCTTCTCACCTCATGAGAATTTTTGGCACTGACCATTCCATAATGGAATATTCCTTTCCTGGAAGTGATATGACCTAAATAATGAATATCTTTCTAGAAGAAATAACACTTTGACAACTTTCCATACAATTTTTTCTCTCCAAAGCATGACAACACCACTCACAAGTGTTCCTCATGTTCTCTTTCATTCTTGGAATAGATGAGTATATCATCCAGAAAGACTTGTACAAAGTGGTCTAAGTACCTACAGAATACATCATTCATGAGGCTCATGAATATTGCTAGTGCATTGGTCAAACCAAAAGGTACTACAAAAAAATCGTAATTCCCAAACTGAGTTTGAAAGATAGTTTTAGGAATATCGCCTTCTTTAATCCTTAATGGGTGATACCCTGATCACTGATCATTTTTTGAGAAAATTGTTGCTCCTTTTATCTGATCAAATAGATCATCTATCTGTGGCATTGAGTAACTATTTTTAATTCTAGCACGGTTCAAGTCCCTGTAATATATACACAGTCATAAGGAACCATCTTTCTTTCTGAAAAAAATTATTGGTGCACCCCAAGGTGAGACACTAGGCCTTATTATCCCTAAGTCAAGTAGTTCCTTCAACTGCATCTACAACTCACAAAGTTATGATGCCATCATCCTATACGGTGTCTTGGAAATTGGCCCCACACCAGGTTTTAGCTCAATGGTAAAATCAATCTCCCTCTCAGGAGGTAACCCTGGAAACGCTTTCAGAAAAACATCCTTAAACTCTGACAATACTAGATACTGATCAAGGATGATTTTAAGGATGGATTTTTTTTTTTCAAATGTAGAAACCTTGGTGAATCTTACTAATCCTTCATATGCCAACTATAAATGTTTGGCAATACTTTTGTAAAAATATTCAAATTTATAAGGATTTTATATAGTTTTTGTAAATTTTTGGCGATTTTTAAGGTAAAAGAATTTTATCCTATAGAATTTGGGCGAATCATTTTTAAAATAGCGAATCTTGTTTTTGGAAAAACCATGGAAAATTATCCCATGAGCGAAATTTAGCCCTTAAAATCATCCATGAATTACTGATCCATGGAGGTTCCTTTCCCTTCGTTGACTGCTTCCACTACATATAATCAAAAACCTTGCCTCATGCAACATTTAACCTTCATGGAAGAGATAAAGCATAGAGACACCTTCCTTTGTACACCGTGTATCTCTACTGACCTTCCTTCATCGTCGACACAAATAATCCTTTTTGAGAAACAATCTACCATAGCTTGATGGGATTCTAACCAGTCCTTTCCAATGATTAGGTCATATGTCCCTAGAGGAATGATGTACACCTTCAAACTGGTAGTACACACTCCCAGGTCTACTAGACAATTATCGACACTAGGTCCTACCACTTGTTTTTCCCCCGAAGCCATATTGAATTGTTTAAATTCATTATGCTCATAGGCTGCCAACCCACACTTTTCTAGTGCACAAGGTGAAATGAAACTATTTGTAGCACCATAATCAAATAAAATTTTAACATTGACATGATTTAGCATACCTGACGAGTCCACCACCATGGATTGATTTTCTTCCTGGCAATTATTAACCACTGCATAAATATGGTGGCTACTAATCACTCTTCCCATCGGGGCCTTTCCTTCTCTATGGACAAATCCTTATTGTGACTTTAGATAGTCACGCTGGTAATGGGGTCCTCCACACTCCAAATAAGTAACACAAGATGGAACCTGCACATTTCCCTATGATGGTCTCTAAAATGTTTTCCTTCCCCTAGAATCCCTATCCCTACTAATTTTCCTCGAGAAGGTCATAGACCTTCTTGTGTCATGGTTGGTGATGAGTGGGATGTTTCACTCGCTTCCATTGAAATACCTATTGTAATTGCTCTAGGTGCGAATCTATTGCCAAAAGGAGGTGGCCTAGAGCTTCCTCCTCTGGAGAAATTCCCAAGGGCCTTCTCCATGAATCTAGAATGTTGTGGAATGGTTGATCTCATAGCTCCATTTAAGCTCATATTCTCCTCCGTGTAATGAGCATTTTCAACTTCTTTAGCTACTGATGATGGTTTCCACATCTGTATCATTGTAACACACTTGATCCCTTAATTACCCTTTCTAGGAATGGGGCATCAAATTTGAATTCTTCTTAACTATCTCGAATCCTAACTATGGGATATTCATTGGTTACTACTCGTCACGATCTTTCTAATGGTCATCACCACACTAAAATCCGAGCTCTAGTCTACAGGCTATGGCCTCTTGAGGTTATGCATGCATCGTTAGTTGGGGTATTTAGTGTTTGACACTGAACACACCTTTTCCCTAATCCATGAAGTCCCAAACTATTGCCACATGGCCTTAGCCATTCGATGATCGACATTTGGTGTTTTACGTTGAATGTCCCTTTATTTCGGCATTCGATGGTCGACGTCCTAATATTTTGGTGTTTTGGTGAATGACGATCATCATTGAATGTTCAGTATTTGACGATCGACGATCTTCATTGAACATAAATTTACCATGCTATGCCCAAAACTTCAGAACTCCCGAAATTATCGAGACTCCCAAAGTCCTTAAATCTCGCCATGTGGCCTTGGCCCTTTGGAGATCGAAGTTCAACGTTTGACGTTGGATGTTCCTATATTGTACCACACCCAAAATATTCCGAACTATTGAAGTTATACAAAATCTCGGAGTCCCGAACACGTCGCCAACCACGTTGGCCAGGCAGGCACGGACCATAAGCTGACACACGACAAGTGCTAGGGGTGACACATGTCCTCGATAGGAGGTGACACGTGTCGTGATCTAACATGAATAAGGGGTATGTGAATCATCCATATCTGGGTGACACGTGGCACGTGTAATGTGGGTCCATGTAACCTTAAATGACATCAAGATTCTCCGTCATCTTGGACTAATAGCTTTCCAGACCTTAGATCTCACAGTCAGTAAGATTCCACGTAGATACATAGATATACGACTCTCGTTACTTCATGTCTTTGGGCTTCAAATCTTTCCAACTCCTCTCATTGCAAATACCCAAAGGGCTAAGTCTCCAGAATCTTTAATCTGGTGCCAAGTGTCCTCATCCTAACAATGACCAAGATTCATTTCGGCATTCACGACTTTAGAGGTTTTCAACTTTGTAGGTTCTTGGCTAGGTTCCTACAAAGTACTAAGTCTCCTGACGATTGGATCACTTGCCACCTGCCCTCTCATACGATGACTCCAATTCGATGGAAAACCTTAGATATAGGAAAAGTAGGGGCAACATGTCACTCCATGATGCATTCCCGATTAGTTGGGTGATTGAGGGTGAGTTCCTTAGATCAACGACTGAAAGGGATATCGAAGGATGCGAGGATCGATGATCAACGTTACTTTGGTAGTTCGACATTCAGGAGTCCAGCATGTATCTTCTAGCTTCTTCTCCATAGTTATGAATACCCAAACTTCTGGAAAGTCATTTATCTGTGGACACGCGTAACTCTATTCTCAATGGTCCATATTAACTTTGTGATTCCGACATTTGGGAGTTTCGACGCTAGACCACTCCTATCCTTCCAAATTGGAAATTCACTGAAGCGCTTAGTGCTACCCTTCCTAAGTTCGATCTAATGACTGAGAGATATTTTCACTGGATCACCAGATCTATGGCCCTCATCAATTCGTGACTCTTGCCTTCGACGATTTTCGAGGGTTGTGGAGTCACAAGTCTCGAAGTCCTGAAGCCAAAGTAGCTTCGCTCCTTTCGGGTTTAGCTAGGGCTTCCCAAACATGGGTCATATGGTATCATATTGAATTTCTAGGCTACACTCAAATCTTAGTTGAGACTTGATTAAGTCCATGGATATAATCCCTTGGTCACATGGGTAGATAGTCTGTATAAAACTCCCTACTCTCACAAAGATGAACTTAACATTCCCGCTAATTAAACTCAAAGGATCGACAGGACTTAGACATTTCAATTTATCCTACCCCGACTCCCAATGGATTCACATCTCATAAATATATAGTAACTAACTGAGGTAAGTAAAAAATCATATAAATATAGCAGTTTACAGAAAGAAATGAGCATTTTCTAATACTGTTCAAACACTACAAGACTTAACCATAAACACAAACATTCAATATTTGCATCCAATATATTACAAAAAGTATGAAAATGCTTATCATAGATGGAAAATGTGAAGTGACTGTTGAAAGGGGTTCCTGTTTCCTCCCAACCATAGGCACAACCACTCCTGACAGATTTACCACTGGTCACCCCCAAGCTAGACCATGGTGCTCTGAGAGAGATCCTTTCTCCTTGATCCACAATAGTCAGGGATGAAGGTTTCTCTCCTCCTCCCACATGATCTTGGTAGTTGGTTTCCTCTACTCCAATAAAGGAGGTCTGCATAAGCACTTCTTCAGTCACTTGTTAGCCTCATTTATCATCTTGTAGTGAGACCCTTCCCATGGCTTCTTTCAACCAAACTTTCATTGTTTCTCATATCTTATCTCAACTCCAGAGTCAAGGTATGCTCACTTCTCTTCTCTGCTATATTTCATATCTATCTATGTCCCCAAATTACCTCCTTTATTTCCTTCCTCAATAAGGTTGTGTGGGTCTGAATCCCAATTTGTGGTCAGGCCTGGAAGCATTATAGATGGGTACCCTTCCCTATATCCTCATTAACTCTTGAGGATAGACTTCCAACTACCAGGCTGACTGTTAATTCATTTCTAGGTAGAGGAATGTTGCGAAATTACGCCCCGTAGGTACTGGTCTGGTGAGATTCATCTCAATCGATGCAGACCCCCTCCCACTCCCGGGGTCCACTCGACCTACTAGTCTAGGATCGTTCAAATTGGGAGTTGAATTAGCTCTCGGGGTCTTGCTGAACCCCCTGGTAAAGTTCACAAGTTCTCAAATTTCCTGTTCAGGTTGAAACACTGAACCCGTGGTCTCTACCTATGCCCCTTCTCCTTTGAAACAATATCATGCTCCTATCCCTCTTCCTTAGGAAAACTCCTCATATGACCAAAGATTGTGACTAGGATTTATTCAATAGCATGCTATTTCGACACTTCGATGATTTCTCCAAGCCCCTTTTCTTTTAAAATTTGAATTTGGGTGCTAGCACCCTTTCTTCTGGCGGAAATAACATGTGGCCGAGGGCTGTGATTGAGTGCCAAGCCAAAAGGCACTAATTCAGTGCTCCAGACTTCGGTGATTTCTTCACGCAAAACATTTTCGAAGTGTCAAATGTCGAAAAAGCACTTGCGCCCATGTATGAAATCAACGGTCTGCAAGCTCTGACCGATGGATGGTCCAAATTCCTCCAATTCGAGCTTCGACGATTTCTCTTGATTGCACCCAAAATACATATAACACATATGAATTTCCGATCGCTGAAAAGGCACTTACGCCAAGCATCAAATCTATGGTCCTCAAGCTCCACATATCAACGGTTCAGATTCTTCTTTTCGAGCTTCGGTGATTTTTGGAATCCACACAAATCAACCCAACATATGCGGAGTTCCGAGCACTGAAAAGGCTGATCGGATGGCTCTGGTGCCTTCACATTTCAAAGACCTATTGATGACGATTTTTGTCAACAATACTTAGCCAACAAAGTGTTTCCAGGCTCCCCCTCTCATTTCACAATTTCCTGCACAAAGTATTGTACGCTCCCACTAAGTTGCTGCTACACATTAAAATAATATGTCATTAAAGAATATTTTAAGTTATGGTGAAGATGGTCGGTGATCAATTTTGAAGTTTCACATCATACATGCTCTCAAATAGACATTGGTTTACTATAAGCATTCGACAAAGATGATACGGTAATTGGTAAATTTGTTGAGTCTCTTGAACAATCACAAAAGTGACCCTCTTGTTCACTTCCCGCATATTATTTTTCTTCCATATTTTTTTTTGGCCCTTTTATCACCTTTGTTATCTTACATATCAACATGCCCGCATTCCGACCTTTCATATATTTTCCTTATATCATGCCTTAAAATTTGTCCTATGCCAAAAGCAAATTTATAATTATTATATCATTGTTTGCCATTTTCTTTTCGGGGAAAAGTAAACGAATTATCCAAATTCTATATCCTATAACAAAGACCACATAAGACTCTTTAGGTTTGCATGACCCATATGTAATATCCATTTAAAATATTTAATTATAACTTAAAGGTAATACCAACTTGCCTTTTGGTTATGAATTTAATATTGTTCCATAACAAAAGCAAAAATATGTTATATTACAATGTCATCATAATATTTTCCATTTGTATACTTTATCCCACTTGGAGGTTTTATATAAGACAAACAAAACTATGGCGGTAAAGAAAATCCATCTTCCATTTGGGTAATGCCAAAGAAGGTGTTAATGTGACTTCTTTAAGAGAAATCAAATTGTTGAAGTTAGCTTTCACACCCAAATATAATTCAGCTAATAGATGCTTATCCATACAAATAAAATTTACATATTTTATTTGAATTCATGGAGAGTTATCTCAAGACTGTTATAAAATACCAAAACATAGTTCTCTCCCCGACTGATATAAAATCCTATATGCAAATGACATTGAAGGGCCTTACTGTTTTCCATAAAAAATGGATTTTTCAAAGGGATATGAAACCAAATAACTTGTGGATTTCTTCTTATGGCCAACTATAGTTAGGAGACTTTGACCTGGATCACTTGTTTGCTAGCTCGAATCGCAGATTTAATCATCAGGTTTTGGCAAGGATGATACAGACACCTGAGTTACTGTTTGGATCCAAACATTATGGTCTAGTTGTAGATATTTGGGCTGCATGTTGTATTTTTGTAGAACATCTACTTCGAAGACCATTCCTTCAGGGTATAGGTTATCTCAATCAGATAGGGAAGGGTTTTGTAGCCTTTGGAACTCCTAGGCAGTCGTAGTGGACAAATGTGGGCACTCTTCTGGATTTTGTTGAATTCTCGTTTGTTCCTGCACCACCACTATGTTCCTTATTTCCCATGGATAGTAAAGATGCTTTGGATCTTCTGTCATAGATGTTTACATTGGATCCAAAAAAAGGATCTGCCAGCAAGAAGAATGTTGAAGAGTGTAGTGAACCACTCAATTTTAAAGAGGAATAATTAAAGGAAGCGCAATAATTGAAAGGAAAGAAAATCAAATGCAAATTGTTATTAATCGAAAATATATGTCTGTGCTATAGCTCACATATGACACCAATCAAACGAAGTTTCTTTTGCGCATTATATAGAGTGTCTTTGTAATGGACTGGAAATTACTACAATGTAGAACTCACTAACCCTCGGATCAAATATCAACTAATGTTAAATAATGAGTTGCCATATTTCATTACTGATAAACTGTTTTGTTGACTGATGAAAGAGCTAGAAAAATTCAAAGCAGCGAAAATGATTCCATAACCATTTAAAGGAATTGGTCAACATGGAGGAGTTATGAGTTATTTTCATTATTGTTAAAGAAAAGTTGTGATTCATCCAATGTTATGTATGACTAGGGGACATATTCCAAGATGAGACAACGTGCAATTGAACGCAACGGTACGCAATCAATGATTCCAATATGAACAATGGAACTATGGAACCTGCAAATGGCATCTTAAACATTCGAACAAAGAGTTTACCCATGAATATTTGGAGTATATTTTCAAAATCCATATGGAATATCATGCCAATACGCATCAAGTGTAGGTTATGCAATGATATTTCCTTTATAAAAGCAACCACTTTGTTAAACATACACACTCAGTTGACGCTTTGCTCCAGATCAAGGTTATCTTCTTATTTCCCAATAGATCATTGGTGTTAGAAGAGAACACAATAATTATCCTATTGAGTTCCATGACCATATCCTAAGGATTTGGTACATACATTAAGTTCATAATAAGCCTGAAACCAACATGCAAGAAGCAGTGAATGATAAAGATGTGTACATGGATTTATGCATAAACATCAATTAAAGACAAAAGCACTAACAAATGACATGTAATAATAAAATTTTCTCTAAATATTATTAAATGATGGTGGTTTGTTTAGTTCGTTCAATATAAAAACTACCAAAACCGTTTATAAACAATATAAAAGATATAGTGCACAACTAGCAAAAGGAAAAAAACTTGAGCAGAAAATTTAGAGAGAGGTATGCTTGGATTTCAGTGAGGTCTGTTTCATTAAACTATCATTCTTCCCTTACATATTAAGTAGGGATTGACAAAATTGTTGGGAGTAGGGGGTCTTGCGAAGCAGTGAAAAGATAAAGAGAGGATGAGTTTGTTGGTTCTCATAAGGTGAATATTTTACTTGTGAGTTTGTTGTATTCAAGCTCAATTTTATTCGACGCTAATCGGTTTTTGATATGCATGTTTTTTCCTTGTGATTCGCCACCATTGCTCCATTCCATTTTGGCTCAACTTTGCTTTTTTTTCGTTCTTGGTCTTTCTATTGTGACTTCGTTCTAGAATGGCTAAAGGATAAATACATGTCCCTAGTCTACACAGAAACTTGTAGATTTCAAAAATTTAAGAATTTGTATGGGGAGCATTTTAAATGAAGATCAAATTATTTTACACTTTGAAATTGTCTATTTGTTATTATTTTTTTTAAATTCTCAGTTTTCCTCATCTATTCTTAATACACCATTAAAAATAAAAATAAAAAGACAAACAAACTTGTGAACATATTTATTTTGTAAAAATCATGTATATAAGTTTTATTCATTAGCTTGTTTTAATATGTGTAAAATTTTTTTTGTTTTGTTTTCTATTTTAATTTTCTTATTATTTATCTCATCCTAACTTCTAAAAGAAAATAAAAAAATATGTATTTTATCATTAAAGTGTTACCCTTTTAGTAGTGTTTAAACTAATGTTTTGTTTAATAAACTTTTGTTTTAATTGAATTACTTTAAAACTAACATAGTTATATTAACTTTCTTAGTTTTGTTTTAGATGTTTTCTTATAAAATAAATACAAAATTATTATCAAGTTATAGTATTTTTGTACATTTTCTTCAGTTCTGTAACTTTTTGTAAGATTTAATTTTGATTTTTCAACTTTAGGGACTCCTACATAAAAGCATAAAAATAAAATACAAAGCAAAGAGATTTCATGCTTGGACTTTAGGTTAGGGGAGATTTAGCCTCGAGTTCAATGTGCCTTCTTTTCTGGGGATTTAAGCTTAGGGTGATATTCCCATCTCTTCCCGCCTAGCCCTGTGAGAGGTTGAAATGTTGGTGTTGGGGATTCTCTAGTCCCTTGATGTCAACATAATTTGGCAACCATATTGGGGACGACCCTCCAATGGTTTGTTCCTAGGTTTTGTTTTAGTTCTTTCAAATTTACTGTTTTCTTTCCTAGACCTCATTGTCTCAACCGATTGGAGGCTTTTTTGGTGGTTGTAACCCTGTGGTTTTAGTTACTAACCCTAGGAAAGTCATTCACAAGTATGGGATTTTTGAGTTTGAAGAAGACCTAAATAATTTCCCATAGTTTGTGCCTACTCCCTTGAGGTTCGATCACTAGATTAATCCTTTACCTCACAAATTCAAGAACCATTTACCTCTATTTCATGGTGATGGAACTGTTACAGTGATTGAACATCTTCATGCATTTTTGAATGCCTACATCATCCTTAGAGTAGATGATAATGATAGTTGCATGTTTTTTTTCATGAATTCCCTTCAGGGCAATGCCACTTCTTTATTTTCCAACCTTCCCGATGGATGCATCTCTACCTGGTTTGAACTTTCTTACTAGTCTACCTCTACCTTTGGGCATTTGGATAATCCTTATGAGCATCTTAAAATATTTAATCAATTACATATGAAGGATAATGAACACATTCTTACATTCAACCTTAGGTTTATCAAGTCATATAATTCAATTCCTATGTACATTCTCCCTACTAAATTGGCCATCCTATTGCATTATTATGAACTTATACATCCTCTTTTTTTATGGTGGTTAGAAGAAAAGAACATTCAAAACCTACATTTATCCTTAATCACTTGCCTCGACTTTGAAGAGAAAATTCATAGAACACAATTCTCCTTTGGTATTCACGATTCACACCAAGATTTTTTTTCTTTAATCCCTGTCATCAAGAGTTTACAGGATTGCATGTTCTTTCTCGAATATCGATCTTCAAATCATGCCAGGAATATATCTTGAGAGCCCTCTCTCCTAGGGCCTAATTATAATAACTTCACAAATTGTGATCGAGATCTTGGATGCAAAGAGCATCATGATTATATCATGATTCTTGAGGATCAACCCACCTTCAACATTCCAAATACCAACCTTCTTAGACATTGTGGAAAAACTCAATCCCAAGGTCATCTGTCATATCAATATTCTTATCCGTGCGCATGCGACGGTAAATTTGATTACGCAAATGAAGAAATCAATTCTAACCATGTCAAACCTAATTACAACACATTTTTATTCGTTGATGATGCTAACGAGTGGTCAAAACAAGTTGATGAAGACAAACATGACTTTAATGATACATGTGTTGAGTCCTCTTTTGAAGACAGTCATGAGTTCGAACAAGATCTTAAATTGTATAAAAGTTTTGCTAATCCTTTGTTTCAATTGAAAGAGGTTGGAGGAATTGACACTAGCAGGCATGTCCCTCCTAGGTGAACCTTTTCCTTCAATGACAGTGACTGTTGTAGGGACATCCCTATGTTTTTGAATCCATGTTATGAGTCTTCTTCGCATCATGATGACCCCATTCTTGATAGAAAGATTCCAAGAGATGATACTAATTTGTTTGATGAATTCATGGATCATCCCTTTAATGTACAAACCATAAATCCTAAATCTGATTAAATCGATACTTTCAATATTAAATACAAACCATATGTTGGTTGGAATGACTTAAAGGTTGGAAATGATTTCTTTTGGGTATTTATTAGTCATTTCTCCTCACCATGCACATTTGTTGGCTGGCATGTTGGCAGTCCTTCCATGCACAAATTTGTCAAACTCACAAGATCTGCATGCAAAGAAGGTGACGCATTCCTTTACGCTAAATTTCATCCAAACTAAGTCCAAGCTAATGGTTTCTTTTCCTCTATAGATAAATAAAAATATATATATAATGATAATAAAATTTTCGAAAAGGGGTAGAATAGTTTTGGTTGATTTCACATTTATTTAGTTTATTTTCTCGTTTTATTCTTCTTTCGTTTTTCTTTCTTTTCTTTTTGCCTTTTTGATGGTCAAAAGTGATGGAACAATGGTTGGTGATATTAAAGGCCATCTGTATATTTTTAACTAATTGACCAAATCTATTTTGGTGGACAATAGACTTGCAGGTGAACCAAGTAGCCTTATTTTGTCATAATCCCTTGCTTGTCTACCATGTGCTTGCTACGCGAGGCACCCTCGCTCGTCACAGTCGTCAGTCTTATCCCCATATTCTTTCTTTCCATTTCTCCATCCCCTATATTTTGAGAGGCCTATAGAATACACGTTGTGGATGCTCAGTATTAACCTTGGGATTTTTCCCTCAACACACATTCATGACAACTGTCCAACTTTATAATCATTTTTTCAAGATTCAAGGAGTTTGTCCCTTTAGGTTATAGAACAAGACCAAACCCCCTCTTACTTACCACTTTTCATGAATTATTCCATGAAGTCTCGATCCATGAATCACTTGACCTCCATAGTGTCTCCCCCTGTTGTATAAATTGGTTCAACTAACCCTATTGACCTACTTTTGTTCCACATCGAGTCACCCTCAGTCCTGTCGCCCTCCCCCTCCCCTTTCCTTCATAGAATCAAGGATCGTAAGTTTATTATTTAAAAATTGCACGCCAATGTATGTTGTTGGGGAAAATACCCTATGTACTAGCAAACTAGGGTCAGACTTGCATGCAGATTTTGACCGAAAATAAATTACTTTTTAACCTACAACCCAAGATTAAAACCCCTCTTTCACAGTAAATGCATGAAGAGAACCACCAATCTTATTATCGGCGTTCGATGTAGATCCTCCGTTGCGCTTTAACCACTTGCTTGTGATGCTCCTTCCACAGATAACCTGCAATGAAGACAAATAACAACTATGCATGCATGATACTTCTCTACTCAAGGGTTAGAAATCAAGCATAAATTCATCAAATCATAGACAATTCATACTTTGGGATGAGAAAAGTATTCTTTTTATTACTGAAAACGAATCAACTTACAATCAAAGCTGAGACCATCCACTGCTCCTTGAACCTGATCTTGGGCTCCTGTTCTTCTATCCTCCAACTACTTTGCGTTAAATCTCCTTTGGCATGAGGAAAGGCTAAAGGGTTGGGACAATGGATTACGTAAATGGGCAAAGTTTCTTTGCTATATTTTTTCCTCTCCCAAATGGTACCCCTACCCCTTCTTTTATAGGCTAGAAGGAGCTAGGGTTTTGGACGAACCCTCGGCCATGCATGGCCGGGAGTTTCAGTTAACTGACCCATAGCTTTTTGTTCTATCAAAAACTTTCCTTTTTTCGTGCTTTGTTAGGTACACGCGGGCTGTAGTGAGCCAGTCAACGTGCACACGCGTGCAGTAATGGGTTAGGGCGCGTGGGCCTTGACACAAAAGGATTTCCAAAGAGTTGTTCAGCAGGTGTTTTGGCAATGAAGGGATATGAGTTGGCCTAATGCCAGGTAAGCATGTGTGGTGCAATTTAGGGTTATAACAGATGCCCCCTAATTTGTGAGGTCAGAAGAGCATCTGATGGCCGAAATACATTACCAATCTTTACTGATGTGTTGAACGAGTGAGCCCAAGGATCAGGAACCAGGAGGTGCCATCTGCAACATAAAAAATGTCTCACCGAGGTGGGCATACCCATTCTCGGGATAAAATAGAACCATGGCTACCAATAAAATACACTGTAGATCCATGTCAAATAACTATAAAGAGTAGCTGCGAATAATACACAGCGGAGCTACATCTCGAAATCAGAAAGATATACCTATAGAGTACCCAACTTCCAGAAGCTGATTCGGTCGGATGGCTGTACTTCAGAGCTCGAGAAACAACTTCAAAATCTTCTAAAACTCGGGTAGGAGTGTAATATGAGTGTACAACTGCACTACCCATAGGTCTTCGATGGCTCGTCGGTTATGGACTTGATAATCTTGATGATTGGACTGAAGGCTTCAGTGATTTCGAACAAAGACTTGATTGGACGTTTAGGATGGCCGGGTATGCAGACAAGAGACATATTGCAGAGGGGCCGACTCAGGCTTAGTGACAAACTTCTCTTGGAAAATAGCATGACAAGTGATAAGACTCAGGCAACATATATGTTAATCATAAGTCTACGAAGCAGGAGGCAACGCAAACTCTCCATATTTTTGGAAGAGTAACCAAACGGTGGAGGACACAACTCTATATAGAGAGAAAAGATTCCTAAGGTCATACTACCTCCCATAGGCTGATGATCAAACAGACATATGTGGTTTATCCAAGGGCGACTCATTATGATGCCAATAAAGAAAATACTTTTCCCATCCTCTTTTTGGGGTATATTTGATTTTTTTGTTCTTTTTGATAATTTTTGAAAAAGAATAAAGGAATATTACGTTACAATGGAGGAACGAGTACTGAAAACATACAATCTCGAGGCACAAGGACAAGACTGATGTTCTGGTAAAATGATACTCGGGAAAAATTCTCCGGCGTCCAAAGGTGTTAAGACGCAGAAGAAAACTGTCACAAGGCTGGTAGATAAGCTATGCAAATGCGGTTGATAGAACAGATAATGGTAACATCCTTCGATGTAAGTTTAACGAGCCCAGAGAAGGTAAGCTCGGTGGTTTTTCATATTTAGAGAGTTTGAAAAAACATAAAAGGAGACTTCACTGGGGTACCTTTTTCGACAATAGTCTAGTCGGTTCAAAAAAAGGGATAAACTAGCACCAATTAGACGTCAATTCAAAACCATTTTAACGAGTGTGACAAGGACAAGATCACTCGGCTATTTTTTCACTTTTAAGGAGTCTGAAAAAAGCTTAACTATGGACTCCGTCAGGAATATTCTTCTGGACCAATTTAACGAATGTGAAAAAATAAGGTCACTCGACGATCTTTTCAATTTTAGGGAGTCTGAAAAGAGCTTAACTATGGACTCCATGGGGGTTTCTTTTTCATAAATTTAGTCCCTCAGGCCCGAAAAATGAATAAAATTATACCTGAGAGTACTCTTCTAAAGAATGGGAATTCAATAGAGTATACCTTTGTTCGTACAATTGATCGTCCGGACCGAAAAAGGGGTAAACTACCGCCGGACAGACGTGACTTCAAATTTTAGTTTAACGAGCGTGAAAGGCCACAAGATCGCTCGGCAATCTTTTCATTTTTAGAGGGTCTGAAAAGGGCTTAAAAGGAGACCCATTATGTTTTGGGAGTCCTGAGGGTGAGAGACAGAGTGAAAAAGACTCATGCAAATGAGGCTCAAACTCGTATTTAGGAAAGACTATACGGACTCCCGAGCCTACAGTAGTTTTAGAAATGACATGGACACCATAATGCAACCAGGACCTACCTAGGGCATCCATGTTCTGGTAAGCTCTACCACCAAGTTGTGACACTTCTAGAGCAGATATGACGGTTCTGTGTCACAACCTGATGGGATCGATCCTATAGCATAAGAAAAAGGCAACGAGATGAAAAATTTGGGGTGATATCCTAACCTATATGCTCAAGTTGATTTTTGAAAAAAAAA
>ML782878.1:441787-493557 GCA_009831015.1 Picea engelmannii | reverse complement strand
CCAATACCTGATCAAATCCCTCCCATATGACTTCTGGATCACTCTAAATGGTTTTTGGTATAAATAAACTGATAAGGGGGGCCAAAAAGTCTATAAACAGAAGTTGGCAGCTCATTATCACCATTGCTGATTTGGAAATTGACTCTGGAGCCAAAAGACCCCCTTTGCCAAAGATAGTGATTTCGGGAGCTACAGTGGACGAAACGAACTTTTGCTTGGAGCAAGTAAGTACAAACTCCCTTATCTAGCTATTCAATACTTCAATTTAGTCATTTAATTTATTTTTTGGGTGGGCGTCGACCTTAAAAAGGTCGGCCCTAGGTACACGCGGGCAGAATAAAGTCTGACCGCGTGTACACACGACTGTCACCTATACAGCCCGCGTGTACACCCCTTATTGATGGAAAAGCAAGCTAAAAAGAAGTATTGACCCTCTGCTACCTTGTTGTGTTGGCAGGATGTATGTCCAGTGGAGGGAAAGGGATCATGAGGCAATCAGTGAGTTGGTTGCTGCAGATCCGAATGTTGTGGCCGTGTTAATGCAACGCGGTTTACTCAAATTCTTTTTATGTCCATTTATGTGCGCGCAACCAAGGCTACTGAATGACTTGATTGATTAATGGAATCCTGATGTAGAGGCATTTATGCTAGAGGGGAAATCATTGGTGCCCACCACCGAGGACATTTACTTTCTGACTGGCCTCTCAAGGAGAGGGAACCAGTCAACTTTCAGACTTTTCCTGCGGGGCCGAGCAAGATCTCGGAGTTGATAGCTGAGCACTGTGAGGCTGGGATCGAACGTGCGGGTTCCCAGGTACCCATTAGCAAGATGACCAACTTAGCACTACATACTATCTTGTTATTGATTGGGCGGATTACCGGCTCAACAACCGTGCATCAGGCCTCGCGCGCACAGATGAACTGTGCCATTCAGTGCATGAATGCACAAATCTTTGATTGGAGTACCACACTGCTCGAGTGCATGAAGAGGCAATTGACAGATTGCCGACAGCAGACACAAAGGAACTTTGGGTTCGGGACCATCTTGTGGTCGTTCTTTTTTGAGAGAGTTCCAAGTTTCAGTCCTCAGGTTGTAGTACGAGGACATCTGGCCTCTTTCCCTGCAGTATGTAGATGGGCAGTGTTACTACCGCGATAGGGTGGTGGAAGGATCGTTGAGTCCTTCGATGATGACTTCTTTGCTTTGCTGTCATGATAAATCCCTGCTATCGAGGACTACCCGTATGCAGGGATAGACTTCTCTAGAGATCCAAAGATACCCGTGCCTCCTGGTGAGGAGCGAGGGGAGATGGATAAGTCTCCACCTTTGTAGTTTTTTTGTTTGCATATTTAATTTTTATGTATTTTTTTTTATATATCATTTTTTTTGTATGCCAGAGTATTTGACGGGTAAACGTTTGTTGTATGTAGATGTGGGACCCGTGCGACCTGTCGATTATGCATGGAACAGGCATCGCCCACGGCCAGAAGCCGCGACTGCCGCCGCTGGGGGAGAAACAGTAGCAGGGAACCTCCCAGCAAGAGAGGATGAGAGGGTCCTTATGCGAATTGAGCGACACTTCACTGCGCTCACCTGCACAGTCCTGATGGCAGAGATAGAGGACCTGCTGCCATCCATGCAGCCTCATGTTGTGGGGGCACCTCGGACATGGGTCCGATTATTTAGGCATTTATCCCATGCTGTTGATGATTATAACAGGGCCCATAGGCCCTGAACAGACTTTAGAATTTTTACATGCCACGAGCACCAATTTGTATATATATTTTTTGAGGGCATAAGTCCACTGACTCATTACTGTTCCCATTTTTGAGGCGCTTGCGTCCATCTATGTACTCTGAGTATCTTATGATGTTTATATATGGTTTCTATCGTTTTTGTGTCTTATGGATTCTATGTCCAAAAATTTATTTACATGTTTATGTCCATGTTATTTTTATATGTGGGCAAGATGCCAATCTAAAATTTGATTAGCTAGAGTATCTGTAATTTGGTTTAATCTCCTAGGAACATGAAAATATGTAATATAATCAAAGTTTCGTTCTAAGAGACGTACCCTAAGGAATCGTCGGTGTAAAGTTGGATCATGAACCCGGTATACTTTGTTTAGCTGTGACACAACCAGTTGAGCATCGAGATAGACCCAGAGATGAGAGATACCCAATGCCAAGGCGTCACGAAGCAACTCAATAACTGCACTATACTCGGCGACATTATTTGTGGTGTCACCTAATCATATACCTCTGGAAGATAACAACTAACCCTGGGGTGTAAATATTACCCAAGCTGCGGAGGCAAGCCTCCGCGTGTGTTGACTAGCGCCGTCTGCATACCCAACGAACACCTCAGACTCACTTGACATCTGCCATATTGACGAAAGAAAACATCAATGACACACCCATAACACTTTAAAATAAATGTAAAAAGTAATAGTACAAAGACTATACATATGTTACAAAAAGTTACCCGCAGTGACCTATCTATGAGTAAAACTTCTTGAGGTAGAGCCCATTTCTAGGCTCCTCCAAAGCATTCCCTTCAAAATCAACCAAACTATAAGTGCCCTTTTTTAATACCTCTTTGATAATGAAGGGTCCGAACCACATGGGTTTAAACTTTCCTGCCCCCAGGGGGTCCTTGTCTTGGTCATAGACCAGGATGAGGTTGCCTTCAGAGAAAATCCGAGGACGAACGGACCTATCATATTAACACTTGACCTTATGTTTGTGAGCCTCATTGGCCAGGGCCGCATCGCGACGCTACTCATCAAGCTGCTCAAGGTATACTAACTGCTCTTTAAGTGGAGAAGTGTCTGGCAATAACTGTACTTCCAATTTCAGAGATGGGATTTGACATTCGATGGGAAAGACTGCCTCCAGCCCGTAAATGAGTTGGAAAGGTGAGAAACCGGTTGCAGTCTTAACAGATGTTAGGTAAGCCCATAATGTCGAGTATAACATCAAATGCCAATTTGACTTGGCTGAGTTGATAGTTCGCTGTAGAATCGTCTTAAGAGTTTTGT
Organism: Picea engelmannii; assembly: GCA_009831015.1. Lineage (NCBI taxonomy): Eukaryota > Viridiplantae > Streptophyta > Pinopsida > Pinales > Pinaceae > Picea > Picea engelmannii. The sequence goes on along the minus strand of ML782878.1, from coordinate 490,516 downwards.
TTACAACTTCCACCTGCCCATTGGCTTGGGGGTAGTAAGGTGATGAATGTTCCTGTCGTAACCCAAGCTTTGATGTTAATTCGGTCATCATTTGGTTCTGAAAGTGACTGCCATGGTCAGTGACAATCTCTCTCAGGATGCCGAACCTTGCTATGATCTGGTTGAATAAGAAGAGAGTTTTAGTCTCTCCATCATATTTAAACGTTGGCATAGCCTCGACCCACTTAGTGAAGTAGTCGATAGCTACGATGATATAGCGGTGCCCCCTTGCTGACGGGGGGTTACATGTAGTGTAATCAATCCCCCACTTAGTGAAGGGACCAAATGTGATGACAGGAAACATAAGAGCGGGATGTGCCCTCATCTTCCGAGAGAAGACTTGGCACGGATGTCACTTCTTGACTGATTCGATACAATCTTTGATAAGTGTCGGCCAGAAGTAACTTGCTCGTAGAATCTTTTGGGTTGTTTCCAACCCAGATAAATGATCTCCACAAGCTCCGGTATGACAATCATTGAGCACTATGACGGTCTCCTCATGAGTGAGACATCGATGCAAGATGCAGTCTACACCTCTCCAATACAACGTATCATTGAGTATGAGATAATTCTTAGCCTGGTGGCGTATTCGCCGACGCTCATCATGAGAAGCAGAGGTGGGGAATTTCAAAGTCTGGATATAGATAAGTATATCTCCATACTAGGGGTCTGAAGATGAAATCAAAAACATATCCCCCCGGATAGGCGATTCCTCAGTCACAATGTCACCTTACTCAACCGGAAGTTTCGAAATAAGTTCTGCGAAGACCAATGACTTCTTAGACTTTGTTGAAACGAAGTCTAAGTCAAATTCTTGGAGGATGACCATCCATCTACTGATTTTTCCACCTATAACTTGTCGTGTTAACATGTATTTGAATGGATTCACGACATCAATGACGATGGTCTTGCGAAACAAAACATAGTGACGAACAGCATGAACTGCTGCCAATGCAAGTTTTTCGATATGTGAATAATTCAGTTCCGGTCCTACGAGGCCTCGTCTCAGGTAATAGATCATGTATTCTGAAAACGAATCATCTTCCTGGACTAAAACCATGCCTATAGTTGACTCTACGACAGCCAGATATAATAAGAAATCTTTGTTATAATTAGGTGGCCGTAGAAAAGGTGCGGTTGTGAGGGCGTGTTTTAATGCGTCAAAAGAGTGTTGAGCGGGTTCATCCCAGAAAAAAGGAACGTCTTTCTTTAGAAAATGTATAAAGCCCTTGGTGATTTCGGCATAGTTGGCGATGAAGCGTCGTAAGAAGTTTGCCTTGCCTTGTAGACTCTGAAGTTGTAAGATTGTGCATGGGGGGGGGCAACTGGATTATTGCCTCCACCTTAAGAGGATCGACCATGATCCCTGCTGTTGATATGATGAAACCCAACAAATGTCCTGACATTATGCAAAAGCTGCACTTGTTTGGATTCAAGCGAATCCTGAAGTAGCGACAGCGTTCGAAGATTAGTCTAAGGTGCATGGGATGATTCATTTGCTTGCGAAAGCGTGATGCTAAATCATCTAGATAGGCCTCGAATTTATGCTTGAGGTCATGAAACACAAAAGACATGGCCCGCTGGAATGTGGCTCCAACATTTTTAAGGCCAAAAGGCATCTTACGATAGGCGAATGTACCCCACGGACAAATGAATGTTGTTTTGTGTTGGTCTTCAGGTTTGATTTGGATTTGATTATATCCCGAAAAACCATCCATGAACGAAAAGGCTTCACAACCAGCACATTCATCAATGATCTGGTTGATGAATGGTGTTGGAAAATGATCTTTGGGACATGCCTTGTTCAAATCACAAAAATTGGTACATACACAAATCGTGCCTTGTTTTTTATTGACTGGCACAGGATTTGACACCCATTGAGTCAAATGAATAGGATAAATGAAACCTGCCTTGATCAATTTCTCAACCTCAATCTTGATGGCTGCTTCTTTCTTAAAATTAACTGGATGAAGTTTTTGTCGAACAGGCTTGGCATCAGGATACATTGTGATTTCATGTTCAACTATTTTCGGATCGATACCTGGCATTTCCTCATAAGACCAGGCAAAAACGTCGCGAAATTCTTTGAAAAGATCCGTGTAAATTTGAATCTCTTCGGGGGACCAATCCGCTCCGACGAAGACATTCTCCACGATGCCAGGGTTTCGGGAGATATTGATAGGTATAGTTTCAGCGATAGTTGCCATATTCCCCTCAGCATAAATTTCCTGTGTAGCTAAGAGATTAATAGGACATGGCTGATATCCCGTGATGGTAACAGTGAATTCTCCTGCCTCGATTCGGTTTAACTCTGGGAGGAAATATGATCTATGATGAAGATCTTCCCAAGGTTTGTCCAGACTAGTCGTTGCCTCGATTACTGCTTCGTCAGAAGGCAAGACTAAGTTTAACGAATCGATGTTAGCAAGAGAACCCTGAGCCCAAATAGGCTCTGGAAGTGGATCTAACTCTTGTGCGGGAGTCAGATCAGGGTTAGCTGAAGCTTGTTGGACTAAAGAGTACGCTAATTTAGCGACCGACAAGGGCATGGACATGCCGGGGTGCCCTGTCTCATCCATCGTGGCTGATGGGGAAGGAAGAATCCAAGGATCCTCAAAGGAAGTCGTGTGGAACGACGAAAATTGAAAAATCTCAGCCTTATGGTGATTAGATATAAATTTGACATCATCGTGAGGAGGTGGGTAATCGAAGGTACCCATCAAGGATGGGCACAAACCAACTCCTACGTTAACGACACCTGGTTGAGGATTATCAATCATGGGGACCGTGGATGCCCACAAAGCTGGGTCAGGTCTAGAGAAGGACAATTGATCGATGGTCACTATTTGACCCTCATGTGGAAACAACAAGACTGGAAAAACTGTAGCAACCACAACTTGCATAGAATAAGTCCAACTCTATCCTAACAAGAGATTATAGTCGAGGGGAGCATCGACTACCTCTACTTCGACACACACGGTCTTCCCTCATAACTGCACAGGGAAAGAAGGAATGATGCCATGTGATCGGAAAGAATGACTGTCAAAAGCAGTGAGGAGAGTAGGTGATGGAGACAAAGAGGGCTGGCCAATGGCCTTCCAACATGCCAACAACATAACGCATGTCGAGGTGCCCTCTTCGACCACTGTGCGGAAGATATTCCATGTAAAAATTTTCGTGGGATGAGCCACTACTATCTGAAATGCTACATGGTAAGGCAGATGAGGCTTTAAGTTGGTTGTATCTAACATGATGGTACCCGTATTACAAGTCTCAGTAGAGCCCAAAGTAGTTAACAAGGCTTTCCTCTGAGCAGGGCAACTTTGGAGGACCTCCAAAGCAGACATCGCACAAGGGGTTTGTGATAAATCCTCCACCACAGAGTAATTCTGGGTGGCCCTTGCCTTTGGGTTGTGAGAAGCTTTCTTAAATGAACCCTTTGAAATGCGTGTCATTGTTTCTCCCAACGTCCTCTCGATCTGTAGAGGAAGAGATGGGAGTTCATCTTCTTTACCCTTCTCAGAAGCGCTTGGTTTATTATACTCGTGCGATCTAGTCATTATGAAAGCATCACCCCTAACCATATATACGTTCATGGATGAGGGGTTGTTTGGAGGAGGGCAGGTTTCTTGGCTGCCCCCTTTTGTACTTGTAGAGGCTTGAGTTAAATTCTGCCCATGTTGAAAAGGATTAGTCAACACTGCCTGCTGTTGCTGTGTGACAAACTTTTGGGCCTCTGCAAGTCGAGGACAAAGATGGGTTGGGTGGTCTTCCGCACACAAGTTGCATGGATACCTTGCCTTCTGTTTTTCTGTAGTGTCCCCGCCAGCATTATCAGTGGGTTTTTTATCCCCCTTACCCTTCTTTTGTTGTTTTTTCTTTCCTTCAAGCTGCTGGGTGGCCTTTGGGTTACTCGAATGAACGAAGTGTACTTCCGACGTTTGGGTAGGAGGAGCAGCCAAAGCAGTAGTCTGGCTGGCCGCTGTGTGTTGTATAGATAACTGTTGAAACTATTTTTTCAATTGCTCAACGGGCTTGGTTTGTGCTAAACCAACGATACCATCGGCATGTGGTCCCACTCTCTGTCTAGTTTTATCTAGTATCGATTGTGGTTCATCCGGTAGGATGTTGTATAATAAACCAGAATGAGAATAGATGAGCTCAAACTGTTGAGCCCTCATGATGGCATCTTCTTCGGAGAAAACTCCTGAAGTCGCAATGTCTTTGGATAATTGTGGGACCAAAGACTTAAGGAACCACTCAAGAAGGAATGCTGGTGGGACTGGTACTTTGATTAGACTCTTTCGGCATCTCCACTCTCGGATATGATCAGAGATATGGTCCACTGTTGTCTGTTCGAAATTGGCAAGCAGATCTGTGCCAGTGTCGTATCTCACAGCTAACTGGAAATGGTTAAGGAAGGCCATCGCCAGTTCTCCAAAAGAAGAGTATCTTGAGTGGTCGAGCTCGATGTACCATTTTGCGGCACTCCCGATAAGAGTACGTTGAAACAATCACAACTGTACATAGTCATATTTCAATGAGTTAGATGAACACCAAAGATGGAAGGTAGTCACATGATCACCTGGATCTTCATTAGGCTTGGCCTTGAACTTTGGAATGTCCGAAGGCAACTTCGTTGGCATAGGAGGCCAACGTGGATCGTGACAAATAGGATCATTTAACAACCTTGTCAAATCTGGAAAGTGTAAAGTCGCCAAGAATGGTAGTTTGGGTTGCTGCTGATAACCTGGGAAAAAGGGTCCTAGAGTTTGACTGGCACCAAGTTGCCAGGAAAAGTTTGGCTGCTGGCCTGGATTCTGGTAGAAACCATGGCCCTGACCAACGTAAGGATTTTGCATCTGTGGAGACATCATTGACTGATTTCCCATAAAGGACATAGGGTGTTGGGCATGCATCATGTTTGAAGGACTTTGGGAAGGATTACCCCATGTCGGTCCTAATGGGAGAGGCATAGTAGTCTGTCCAGGGTTCCATTGACTGTGGAAAAAATTACCCCAGAATGACATTCTAGAGGAGGGAACGGATCCTTGTCCTAAGTTCCAAGGTCCTGCTATATGTTCCCCCTGCGCAGGAGTAGTACCCTGCGCAGGAGTAGACTGTCCAAAAATAGGATTTCCCCCAGATGGGAAAGCGGTGGATGAGAATGTGTTGTTACCAAACATCCCATTCCAAACAAATGGTGATGAACCTACCGGCATACTATGCACAGGTGTTCCTTGACTCCCGGCTCCAAATAAACTAGTGTGTGCAGGCTGCCCGGTGAACTGCTGATGCGGACCACCAAGCGAAAGAGACGAAGGAGGGATATGACCTCCGGTGTAAGGAAAAGCGTTAAAAGGGACAGGAGTGCCCCCAATTTGACCTTGCAGAGGAGCATTAGAGCTCCCTGCCCCCAGACCCAAAGTTTGTAAAGTGGAGTAAGTGAATGCAGGACTTGTACCCAAACTAGGCATACCGTATGAGAACGGAGGGCCTGTCGCACTAGGTGTGAAGGGGGTTGTGGCCACCGCCATAGATGGGTTCGGTCCACTATGCGACGTAGTTGCAGCTGAGACCATGGTGGTTCAGACCGATGACGGTAAGTTAGGATATGATTCTCCTGTGGTAGCAACTGTGGTGGGAATGGAAGGATTCCCAGAAGAAGTAACAACGTTTGTTTCCATAGCTGTGTGAGGCACTGTCTGGCGTTCGTGAAATTGGATTGGTGTAGTAAATGATGCCCAGATATCAGTGGTTGGGGTTTCAACCGAGCCAATATTGGTGGTTGATTCCTCCGGGAGTTGTTCAGGCACAAAGGTTTGTAACCCGGTCGCTTCGAAAGACCCTTGTTGGTCTAGCTTTCGCCTTAATGGTGGCGAGGGTGGCTCCAGTATAACTGGCGGTAGGCTCAGAAGCCTTCATGACCGACGGAGCTCGGGATCCTCCACTGTGTGAGAATATCCAAGACACGCTAAGGTATTCTACACGTTCAAAAAGTAACACCCACTAAAAGAAGCCCCTAAGAGATAAGACAAGCAAACACTAAACTAGTTGGAAGAACAGTTACAACAACCAACACTAGAGCAACTTACCGGTGCAAGTGCAAATCGAACACGGAAGCACCCTCCAGGTATACTTTGCAAAGCATGGCCGGATGTCTGCCCTAGGTACCGCAGTATACCCCCGCAGTCACCTTTGTATGTCCCTAAAAAATATTGGCAACTAGGTTGCTAGCATGCGAATAGTCACTAGGCGGGTACAGTCGAAAGTCAGGTAGACCACAATGAGTAGGGTATCAAGCCCGAAACCTGTCAAGGGTATCGAGAGAAAATGGTATGGAAGACAACTGATGACCTCAAACGGATTCGATACCCAAGAAGCCCCGTGGAAAATGAAAACGACGGAATCCCAAAACAAGCCCTCGATATGTGTTCTCCACTACGATTGGTCCAGCTTTGGAAGGGTTATCTCCGCTACCTTTCCGCACGCAACCTCGTGTTTATCCCCTGTGTTAGAGGGGGGTCTCGGATAACCTCCACGAAACTGGACTTAGACACTCCCTACCTCAGACTCTAATGTTTGGTTTTGAGTGGCCTTGAAGAGTTTCCTCTCCAACCTAATTCAAGGCCCTAATCCTGAACTAGTGTGTGAACCCTACAAACATAAAAGTCTAGTAGATTTTAAGATTAGTGTTGCTTTTAAGGATTTTTCTTACATCAAGGGGTATGAAGGTGAAACTGATGGTGTGTAAAGACGAAAGAAAAAAATGAATGAAAAAAGCTGGAAACAAAAGACTTTTACTAAATGAAAAATTTCAGCAACTTTTCACAAAGAAAGATTTCTTTTTCTTTTCAATTTTTCTAAGATTTTATGCAGCAAACATAAAGGAATTTCACTCGACTACGAGCTACTTATGCTCTAAATGAACTACAAAAACTTATGAAACAAAATACTTCTCCCTATCTAGTGATGCATAAACACACTCTTCAAACAAAGAAGAAAATGGAAAGAGATTGTTTTTTTTTTTTTTAATTTAAGTGCTAGTAAAGCAACAAAGGGAAAATACCGACAAGCACAAAACCAAGAAAGACAAATTCTGGCTTAAAGCGCAGATCACAAAGAATCAGAGTAAAAACACACAATGTCAATAAAGAAAACAAAGACTCTTACACTTGTCTAAAAACAATTTTTTTTTTTTATATTTTCTGTCAACTATCAACTGAGAAAAAGCAGGCTAAGGATAAGATGACCTAACCTACTGACTGTTCAACCCTAGACTCAAACATCTGAGAGGAATACTTATCATCAAAGGAGGCGATGACTGCCCCACCCCGAACAAAAAGTAGTCTGTCAAGCACGCTACTGTCACTAAAACAGCACGCGTGCAAATGCGTGCTGAGCTGAAACAGGAAGCGTGTACACGCGGGATGACCTTGTACAGGCCGTGTGTATGTCCAAATACTAAGACAAAAATGAAAACAGGTAGTCCAAACCAGGAAGAGGCCTCTGGTATTGATAACCAGGGTCCCTTGAAGGCTTGGATGCTCTTTATAACAGAAAAGAAAAATAATGCAAGGAATAATAAGGCGAAAAAAACAATCTAAAATAGGACTGTGAACTAGCAAGACCCAGACAGGATTCCAGAAAACCCCCTGAGAATGTATAATTCTGACAGGGAAGAGGTGGATTTCCTCTAAAGTTCTCTGAACTCCTACACGCTACTGCTATCCCTACAGCTAGCATTCACATGTGGGCTGTAAGAGGATAGGGCGCGGGTACACGCGTTCAGGCCTTCTGCAGGCCGCGTGTACCTCTGTGTGTCCCAACAACAACCGTCAAGAAACAGTCATGGAAAATTGGTATAAAGAACCAAGATCCCTGCTAGCTCAGACCTTACAGAAACCAGACAGGCAAAGAAAAACAAAAAACCTAATCTTTTAAACTACCCAAAAACTTTAAAGAAATCCAGAAACCCTAAAGAGTATTCTTCCCCAGTACGGTTGCCAATTCTGTTGTTGAGAAAAATACCCTACGGACTGGCAAACTAGGGTCAGACTTGCATGCAGATTTTGATCGAAAATAAATTACTTTTTAACCTACAACCCAAGATTAAAACCCCTCTTTCACAGTAAATGCATGAAGAGAACCACCAACCTTATTACCGATGTTCGATGTAGATCCTCCGTTGCGCTTCGACCACTTGCTTGCGCTGCTCCTTCCACAGATAACCTGCAATCAAGACAAATAACAACTATGCATGCATGCTACTTCTCTACTCAAGGGTTAGAAATCAAGCATAAATTCATCAAATCATAGACAATTCATACATTGGGATGGGAAAAGTATTCTTTTTATTACTGAAAATGAATCAACTTACAATCAAAGTTGAGACCGACCACCACTCCTTGAACCTGATCCTGGGCTCCTCTTCTTCTGTCCTCCAACTTCTTTGCGTTAAATCTCCTTTGGCATGAGGAAAGGCTAAAGGGTTGGGACAATGGATTATGTAAATGGGCAGAGTTTCTTCGCTATATTTTTTCCTCTCCCAAATGGTACCCCTACCCCTTCTTTTATAGGCTAGAAGGAGCTAGGGTTTTGGACGAACCCTCGGCCATGCATGGTCGGGAGTTTCAGTTAACTCACCCATAGCTTTTTGTTCCATCGACAACTTTCCTTTTTTCGTGCTTTGTTAGGTACACGTGGGATGTAGTGAGCCAACCAGTGTGCACACACGTGCAGTAATGGGTTAGGGCGCGTGGGCCTTGACATGAAAGGATTTCCAAAGAGTTGTTCAATAGGTGTTTTGGCAATGAAGGGATATGAGTTGGCCTGATGCCAGGTAATCATGTGTGGTGCAATTTAGGGTTATAACAATGTAAGAAACGTGCATTTGCTGGTTGGAAATTGTTAACAATGATTTTGGTCAATAGTACTTAGCCAACAAAGCATTTCCAAACTCCCCCTCTCGTTTCGCAATTGCTTACGCAAAGTCGTGTGCGCTCTCGCTGAGTTTCTCCTACACATTCAAAGAATATGTCATTAAATAATATTTTAAGTTATGGTGAAGATGGTCGGTGATCAATTTTGAAGTTGCACATGATACATGCTCTCAAATAGACACTGGTTTACTACAAGCATTCGGAAAAGATGATATGGTAATTGGTAAAGTTGTTGAGGCTCTTGAACAATCACAAAAGTGGCCCTCTTGTTCACTTCCTGCATATTATTTTTCTTCCATATTTTTTTTGTCCCTTTTATCACCTTTATTGTCATATATATCAACGCACCCACATTCCAACCTTTCAAATATTTTCCTTATATCATGCCTTAAAATTTGTCCTATGCCAAAAGCAAAGTTATAATTATTATATCATTGTTTTCCATTTTCTTTTCACTTGATAAAAAAAGGAAAAAATAAACCAATTATCCAAATTCTATATCCTATAACAAAGCCCACATAAGAATCTTTAAGTTTTCATGACCCATATGTCATATCCCTTTCAAATATTTAATTATAACTTAAAGGTAATACCAAGTTTCCTTCTGGTTATGAATTTAATATTGTTCCATACCAAAAGAAAAAATATGTTATATTACCATGTCATCATAATATTTTCCATTTGTATACTTTATCCCACTTGAAGGTTTTATATAAGACAAATAATACTGTGGCAGTAAAGAAAATCCATCTTCCATCTCGGTAATTCCAAAGAAGGTGTTAATGTGACTTCTTTAATAGAAATCAAATTGTTGAATGGAGCTTTCATACCCAAATATAATTCAGCTAATAGATGCATATCCATACAAACATAATTTACATATTGTCTTTGAATTCATGGAGAGTGATCTCGAGATTGTTATAAAAGACCGAAACATATTTCTCTCCCCAGCTGATATAAAATCCTATATGCAAATGAGATTGAAGGGCCTTGTTGCTTGCCATAAAAAATGGATTTTGCAGAGAGATATGCAACCAAATAACTTGTGGATTGCTTCTGATGGCCAACTAAAGTTAGGAGACTTTGTCCTGGCTCACTTGTTTGGTAGCCTGAATTGTATATTTACTCATCAAGTTTTGGCAAGGATGATACCGGCACCTGAGTTATTGTTTGGATCCAAACATTATGGTCCAATTGTAGATATTTGGGTAGCATGTTGTATTTTTTCATAACTTCTTCTTCGAAGACCATTCCTTTAGTGTACAGGTGATATTGACCAGATAGGGAAGGTTTTTACAGCCTTTGGAACTCCTAGATAGTCGCAGTGGCCAAACGTGAGCACTCTTCCAGATTTTGTCTAGTTCTCGTTTGTTCCTGCACCACCACTATGTTCCTTATTTCCCATGGCTAGTGAAGATGATTTGGATCTTCTGTCAAAGATGTTTACATTGGATCCAAAAAATAGGATATTCCAACAAGAAGAATGTTGAAGAGTGTAGTGAATCACTCAATTTTAAAGATGGAGAATTAAAGGCAGTGCAATAATTGAAAGGAAATAAAACCAAATGCAAATTGTTAATAATGGAAAACATATGTCTGCGCTATAGCTCACATATGATGCCAATCAAACGAAGTTTCTTCTGCGCATTATATAGAGTGTCTTCGTGATGGAATGGAAATTACTACAATGCAAAACTCGATAACCCTCGTCTCAAAGATAAACTAATGTTAAAGAATGAGTTGCCATATTTCATTACTGATAAACTATTTTGTTGATTGAAGAAAGAGCTAGAAAATTTCGAAGCAGCGGAATGATTCCATAACCATTTAAAGGAATTGGTCAACAGGGAGGAGTTATGAGTTATTTTCATTATTGTTAAAGAAAATTTGTGATTCATCCAATGTTATGTATGACTAGGGGACATATTCTGAGACGAGACAACCTGCAATTGAACACAATGGTATGCAATCAATGATTCCAATCTAAACAATTGAACTATGGAAACTGATGGAATCTTAAACATGCGAACAAAGAGTTTCCCTAGGACTATGTGGAGTGTATTTTCAAAATCCATATGCAATATCATGCCAATACGCAGCAAGTGCAGGCTATGCAATGAGATTTTCTTTATAAAAGCAACCGCTTTGTTAAACATACACACTCAGTCGACGCTTTTCTCCAGATCAAGGTTATCTTCTTATTTCCCAACAGATCATTGGTGTTACAATAGAACACAATAATTATCCTATTGAGTTCCATGACCAGATCATAAGGCTTCAGGACGTACATTAAGTTCATAATAATCCTAAAAACAACAGGAAACAAGCAGTGAATGGTAAATATGCGGACATGGATTTATGCATAAACATCAATTAAAGAAAAAAGCACTAACAAATTACATGTAATAATAAAAATTTTCCTAAATATTTCTAAATGGTGGTGGTTTGTTTAGTTCGTTCAATCTAAAAACTACCAGAACCACTTATAAAGAATATAAAAGAGATAGTGCACAACCATCAAAAGGAAAACAATTTTAGCAAAACATTTAGAGAGAGGTATGCTTGGAGTGCAGTGAGGTCTGTTTCATTAAACTAACATTCTTCCTTTAAATATTCAGCAGGGATTGACGAAATCATTGGGATTGATGAAATCGTTGGTAGTAGGGGGTCTTGTGAAGTAGTGAAAATATAAAGCAAGGATGAGCTTGCTCGTTCTCATAAGGTGAATAGTTTACTTGTCAGATTGTTGTATTCAAGCTCAATTTTATTCGGTGCTAATCTGTTTCTGATATGCAGGTTTTTTCCTTCTGATTCGCCACCATTGCTCCATTCCATTTTGGCTCATCATTTTTTTTTTTTTTTCGTTCTTGGTCTTTCTATTGTAACTTCATTCTAGAATGGCTAAACTCTAAATACCTGACCCTAGTCTACGCAGAGACTTGTACATTTCAAAAATTCAAGAATTTGTATGGGGAGCAATTTAAATGCAGATCAAATTCTTTTACACTCTGAAATTGTCTCTTTGTTATTTTTTTATTTAAATTCTCAATTTTCCTCATCTTTTCTTAATACAACATTAAAAATAAAAATAAAAAGACAAACAAACTTATGAACATATTTATTTTGTAAAAAGCATGTATATAAGTTTTATTCATTAGCTTGTTTTAATATGTATACACTTTTTTTTTTGTTTTCTTTACTATTTTAATTTTCTTATTATTTATCACATCCTAACTTCTAAAAGAAAATATTTTATCATTAAAGTGTTACTCTTTTGGTAGTTTTTAAACTAATGTTTTGTTTAATAAAATTTTATTTTAATTGAATTACTTTAAAACTAACATAGTTATATTAACTTTCTTAGTTTTGTTTTAGATATTTTTTTATAAAATAAATACAAAATTATTATTAAGTTATAGTCTTTTTTACATTTTCTTCAGTTCTTTAACTTTTTGTAAGATTTAATTTCGATTTTTCAACTTTAGGGACTCCTACATAAAAACATAAAAATCAAATAAAAATAAAATACAAAGCAAAGAGATTTCATGCTTGGACTTTAGGTTAGGGGAGATTCAGCCTGGAGTTCAATGTGCCTTCTTGTTTGGGGATTTAATCTTAGGGTGATATTCCCATCTCTTCTTGCCTAGCCCAACGGGAGGTGGAAATGTTGGTGTTGGGGACTCTCTAGTCCCTCAATGTCAACATAATTTTGCGACCATACTGGGGATGACCATTCAATGGTTCGTTCCTATTTTTTGTTTTAATTCTTTCAAATTTACTGTTTTCTTTCCTAGACCTTAATGTCTCAACCGATTGGAGGTTTGTTTGGTGGTTGTAACTCTGTGGTTTCAACTACTAACCCTGGGAAATTCATTATGGGATTTTTTATTTTGAAGAAGACCTAAATAATTCCCCATGGTTTGTGCCTACTCCCTTAAGGTTCACTCACCCAGTTAATCCTTTACCTCACAAATTCAAGAACCATTTGCCTCTATTTCATAGTGATGGAAATCTTAAAGTGGTTGAACATGTTCATGTATTTTTGAATGCCTGCATCATCCTTAGAGTAAATGATAATGATAGTTGCATTCATTTGTTCATGAACTACCTTCAAGGTAATGTCGCTTCTTTATTTTCCAACCTTCCTGATGGATGCATCTCTACCTGGTTTGAACTTTCTTACTGGTTTACCTCTACCTTTGGGAATTTGGATAATCCCTTTGAGCATATTAAAAAATTTATTCAGTTACATATGAAGGATAATGAACACAGTTGATATCTACTATGGCTCCCGCCTCTTCGAGAGTTCTCAACTCAACTCAACACAATCCTTCTAAAGTGTTGTATCTCCTAACGACAAACCTTCTGCCACATATCTTCAGAGATAAATGTACATGATTGACTTCAGACTTCTGGAATTCAGGGGTCCCGATGCCTCCACACTCGAAATATTTTGAATGTGCGAAGTCCAAAGGATTTCATCGATTAAACCTCACGCACCTCCTCCTATTCCAATGACTATCCTCTCTCTTGCAAACTCCCGAATGGATCTCAGCCATTGATTTATCCTCTTTGATAGATCATCCTTTAAGATTTGCACCTGAATTCTGCAAAACATGTGAAGTCTAAATAACTTGCAAGGTTAAACTTCAATCTACTTACTTGGATCCGATGCTCGTCGATCCTCGCACCTAGATCCAATGGCTAGGATCTATCTCCTCCATGATTTCTCCTCCTCGAGTCTGGACTCATTCTAATGGTCCATATCTTCTCCTAGCAGCTAATCCAATAGTTGTTGTAGTTACTCCTCATTGTTGTTGCTACGCTTTCCTTCTGATGAAGGATTTGTCAAAAAATTTCAAAGGTTTTAGCTTTGAATCTTTCTCTGTGATCTGACTGCTCGATCTCCACCTGTGCTACACCTCCTAAGATATTATCTCCTTCGATGGTTTTAAAGGGTCTTGGAATTTAAACCTCCCTCTGCAAGTCTCGCTAACTTGGCTTCCACCTACGCTATTGGAATGTTGATCCTTCTTATATTTTTTCAACTTCAAGGGACTTAGGTCCTTATGCACACTTGCGCTGCTTATATAAATCAAGAACCTTAGAAGTTTCTCAACTTCTATAGTTCTTCCAGGGTCCTCGTGTATAATGGAACTATCTCTCATGAGCTTTGGCTTTCTTGGATCTCTAAGGGTCTCGACCCTTTGTTCCTTCAAAGGAATTCTTTTACCCTCCTCACACTCGACACACATTCTCCTGAGATTTGTTGACTTTTGAAATGGTCCTCAGTTCATTCTTGACACTGGATTCTCTTTGAGTCTTGGACTCCAAAGACTCCAACCATGCACTCCTTGCACTCATCTCCCCTGAGACTTTCTCAACACCTATCTAAGTGTTGGCCTAGTTCACTCCTTACATGGGTATTCTCCAGAGTCCCGAGCTCTTCAGGATAACTGGTGCACTCCTTCCACTCCTTGCAGAACATTTCTTTAGAGTGTTTAGTAACTTTGGTCCTCCTTCTCCTCCAACTAGCTATTAAAGTGTTTAATAACTTTGATGTTTCTTCTCATCTTCAGAATGGTTCTGGTGTGCCCACCTAGAATTCTCTCTCTCTGAACTCAAAATAGAGTTCAAGTGCACTCCTTGAACTGGATTCATAGATTTTTCAAAACTCTGGTGTGCACTCCTTGCACAAGCCTAAGATCGCAAAACTACTTAGAAATCCACAAAGATAGAGAATTATATCTAAACTTGCAAATGTAACCTATCTGCATACATCTACAACATTTATGAATGAAACACGGATTTTTTTTTAGAAAACAACCATTCACCATACATAAAAACACAGACACCTCATATGCATGAAAAAATGCTTTTGTATTATATCTGAATGTATCTATACAAAGATTTGCAAAGTCGAGACTGACACAGAGTCTTCAACACTTTATCCTCTCTTGATATCTCTCTCTCTACCCTCTCATCCTCTATTCATCTAATGAATTTTGATACAATGAGATTTTTACAAAAGAGGGGCTCCTCGAGCCTTCCCTCTAATTACCTTCTCACATTAAACTGCATTTAATTACATTCAATGGGAATCTAGTCTGAATAAGATGTAGATCACTCCTACTCTCATCCATTAAAGGTGACTCTATCTATTAAAACAACTCGCTTGTACAAATACAATGGCTCGGTTTTCCTTGAGCCATCAAACATTTAATTACATTTAATTTGCATTCAAAATTTAAATCCAGGTTCAAAATGAGAGGGTTGGCACCTCTATTCCCTTTGAACCCATTCCTCCTTGTGCGTTGATGTACTACCTTGCTGGCGCTGATGAGGTGGAGCTATGGTCCTGCATCATACTCCCATGCTGGAAAAATCTTGAGTTGCTGCTCATGGCTCCCCTGTTGTTGTTGTTGAGATCCCCCAGGATCCCAAATATGAATTTGGAGTTGTCCATCTACTCCTCTTCCTTGTTGATGTTGATGTTGCTATTGTTGACTTGCTGATGCAAGTTCTCCACTGTTAATATTATCTCTATTTTCGACTGTCTCCTCTGTTGAATTAAACATCAACCTTTTGATTTTCTCTATCACTCTGTCTAGTTGGTCTACTAGCTGGTTCCTCCTTTGCAGTCTTCTCTACTTCATCTCCTCTTCATCAGTTTCCAACTTGACCTATTGGATAAGATGACTCTATACTATTACCCTTTTCGCTAGGGCTTCCACTCCTTCACCAAAATCAATGGGCAGATCAATCTGATCTCCCATGTTGTTTCTATCTCTTGTGGCACTAGTTTTCCACTCCACTGCAAGTCCAAATTCTACAACCATGATACTAAGCTTCTGCTCATCCATCTCCTCTAAAATTTCTCCTTTTGTCATCTCCTCTGCATCTTCTTGTTTTGCTACAAGTCTAGATTCATCTAGTTTCTCCTTAGGCTGGAATTCTTCTTCATTCTTCACAAATGCATCCTTCTGGAAGTCTTCTTTTGTGCCTCGGTTTTTTAACCAATCCTCCAAAATATTCAATTCCTTCTCCCACTAAGTGAGCATTGTACCTAAATGATCATCTTCTTCTTTCATCTCCTGGGTAGATTTTGATGTATTCTCTTTCTCTTCCTTCATGAAATTATTGGTTGGTTGTCTCTCCTCTGCTTCACCTTCAACATGTGAACTAGACTATACTGGGCTACTTGGTAGTAATATGTTGATTCCTCCAATGATCAGAATGTGCCTCTGGCCCTCTTCCTTTGTCAGCACTACTTACTGATATGAACTCCTTTATGAGTTAATGAGACTCTTATACAATCTCATATCCATTTATGTCAACACTCCTTACTGATCTGAACTCTCCTCTGAGTTCTTAAGACTTTCATATAGTCTCACGTCCTCCTCCTTTCCCACTTGGAAGCCTAAGGTTTCTCTCCTTCCCTCCTGACAGTCTATGAGATCTTTGAATGATCCCATCTCATTTCCCTCCTAGAAATCTATGAGATCTTCAACTGATATCTCTTCCTCATCACTGAGGTTCCTTCCAACCTCTGGTTCACAAACGTAAACCATCTCCTACTTTGTGTCACTGAGGGTTTCAACATGCCTCAACCACCTCCTCAAATTCTTCTTCTTCCTTCTGGAAATCAGCTGCTGGATAGGCCACTTTACTTTTCTCTTAAAGGGCCATTCATACCTCTAGCTTCCTTGTGCTTCCTACAACATCTTCATCATCAACTTGTTAAGCTCTTCTCCAAGATCTTTGTCCCTCTGCTCTTTTCTCACCTGATGGCAGCCTCTTTGAGATTTCTACTTATGGCCTTCAGTAGCCATATTTCACTAATGCCTCAAATAATGCGACTGGTTCTTCTGGCTCATCTCACTTGGCTTTCTACTATCTATTGCACACCTTTTTTGGTGCAATTATATGTTCAATAAATTCCAAATATTTAATATGTCAATCTGATTTCATAATCAATAGAGTTGATGTATTGTATGTACTGATAACAAATAATTGTCTATGTCTATTGAGTATAGTCTATGTAAGAAGCTACTTCTGAAACTAAACACTCTGTTTCACACCTTTCAAATAACACTCACACATACAATTCAAAATTTAGAAAGAAAAACTGATCAACAAATGTAAAATTCAGAATTTTTGCTCAAGGATTGAATCTACTCATTGTTGGCTCATGAAAGATAGAGATGGGCTATGATTCTATCTCCTAGAACAACCACACAAATAATCATTAACATTCTGGAAACTTAACTGAGCTTAAAAGAACTATCAAGCATGGTAAAACACTCCATTATAAGCACATGTATGGTGAGAGATGAAGGTCTTAATTGTTTCTGCGTATGCAAAGTGTAACCTAATAAATTATGGGAAAGAAATATGAGTATGGTAGGATGTTCCATTACAGGCTCATGTACAATGAAATATAGAGATCCAAACCATTCTTAGATATGGAGAATGAAAACAACACTATAGCATTTGTCTAGACAAAACGTTAAAGAACTTAAACTGAATAATTGTCCTCACATACTCACAAAAATATTTCAAACCATTACTCAGAGATCTCATATACAAAACTCTCTCTTATTCCAAATTACCATACATCCAGAAGACCTGCTACCAAATGCATCATTGAAACATATCAGAGAAGAAATTAAATGTTGTAATCAAAATATGAAAGTACTCTGTTCACACACACAAAGAGAAAATTAGAATCATATTCACAATTAATTACAAAGAGACTTACCTTAGTTGGGTCAGTGGGTCCTTGCCATACCAACAAGGTAGATCTTAAGATAACTTACAGTAGGTAGGGTGTAAAAACAAACATATAATCTATAAACATAAATTATATCATTTCTTCATAAAAATGGAGATACAATCCTTAGTCGTTCCAAAACCAAACTTGCAGCATAACTGTGATTTACTTTAATTATCTATATCCTATCATCTATGAGGCTCTCTATTTTAAAGAGAAGCATTTGTTACAATCCAAGTCTAAAGATAACATCAAATAGTTGTATAATTATTACAATTGGATGATACATCAATTCTTAAGGAAACAATTTTATCCTCATGACATGAAGTGAATGAGTGATGAAATTTATTGTGACCTCCAATGAAAAAATAATGTTCAAACCAACAAAATTCCTTGAACTCATCGAGAACAATCTCATTCGAATAGCCAAGCCTGGGAATTCGGAACAGGTAATGGATGAACACAACTACATAATGTTGTACCGGATGAGCGTAACAAATGGTACCAGATGCACACTTGAAAACATGTCGGTACCAGATGAGTGTAAAAATAGGTACATGATGCGCAAAGGAATACAAGTCAGTATCGGATGAGAGTAACAAAGAGGTACCAGACGACCTCAACAACGAGTACCATAGGACCTCAGGAATGAGTACCAGATGATCTTAACAACATGAACTATTAGCATGAAGTCTGCTTGAACCATCCAAAGTAATTTGGAAGTTTCTTGAACATCAAATATTCAGTCCTAATTATTAATAAATCACTATAAGTTATGATTAAACATCAGTTACCTCATGGGTACACAAGAATTTCTTAAAGGGCATGTCTGATGAGGAAAATATACAGAAAGTGCATCGGTATTAGGAAAAATTGGTTAGGATATGGGAACGATAAGGAAATTGGAGGTGACAAAAAGGAGGCTCAATATTTAATATGTCGATCCTCGGCAACGACACCAAAATGTTGGTGCAATTATATGTTCAATAAATTTCAATCATTTAATATGTCAATCCAGTTTTGTAATCAATAGATTTGATGTACTCTATGTACCGATAACAGATAATTGTCTATGTCTGTTGAGTATAGTCTATGTAAGAAACTACTTTTGAAACTAAACACTTTGTTTCACACCTTTCAAATAACACTCCACACATACAATTCAAAATTCAGAAAGAAAAACTGATCAACAATTGTATAATTCATAATTCTTGCTCAGGGGATGGATCTTCTCATTTCTTTCTCATGAAATATAGATATGGGATATGATTCTATCTCTTGGAACAACCACACAAACAATCAATAACATTTTGGAAACTCAACTGAGCCTAAAAGAACTACTAAGAAAGTTAAAAACACTCCATTATAAGCGCATGTATGGTGATAGATGGAGGTCTTAATTGATCCTACGTATGCAAAGTGTAACCTAATAAATTCTAGGAAAGAAAGATGAGTATGGTAGGATGCTCCATTACAGGCTCATGTATAGTGAAAGATAGATCCAAACCGTTCTTAGATATGCAGAATGAAAACACCACTATAACATTTGTCTAGACAAAACGTTAAAGCACTTAAAGTGAATAATTGTCCTCACATACTCACACAAATATGTCGAACCATTACACAGAGATATCATATACACAACTCTCTATTATTCAAAATTACCATACATCCAGAAGACCTGCTACCAAATACATCACTAAAACATATCAAAGAAGGAATTAAATGATGTGATATAAATATGAAAGTACTTTGTTCACACACACACGCACAGAAAATCATAATCATATTCACAATTAATTACAAAGAGACTTACCTTAGTTGGGTCGGTGGGACCTTGTTGTATTGACAAGGTAGATCTTAAGAGGACTTACAGTAGGGAAGGTGTAAACACAAACATATAATCTATAAACATAAATTATATCATTGCTTCATAAAAATGGAGATATAATCCTCAGTCATTTCAAAACCAAAATTGCAGCATAACTGTTCTTTAATTTATTTCTCTATATCCTATCATCTACGAGGATCTCTCTTTTAAAGAGAAGCAACTTTTACAATCCAAATCTAAAGATAACGTAAAATAGTTGTATAATTATTACAATTGGATGATACATCGATTCTTAAGGAAACGATTTCATCCTCATGACACGAAGTGCATGAGTTATGAAATGTATTGTGACCTCCAATGAACAAAGAATGTTCAAACCAACAAAATTCCTTGAACTCATCGAGAAAAATCTCGTTCCAACAACCAATCCTGGGAAATTGGAACAAGTACTGAACACACACAACTGCATAACTTGGTACCAGACGCGCGTAACAAATGGTACAGGATGAATACATGCATACATGTCGGTACCAGATGAGCGTAACAATCGGTACCGGTCACACACAATCATACAAGTCGGTATTGGATGAGCGTAGCAAATGGGTACCAGACGACCTCAACAATGAATATCGGACGACCTCAACAATGAGTACTGGACGATCCCAACAACAAGTACCAGATGATATCAACAAAAGGAACTGTTAGCATGAAGTCTTCTTGAACCATCCAAAGTAATTAAAAAGTTCTTTGAACATCAAATATTCAATCCTAATTATTAATAAATCACTATAAATTATGATTAAACATCAGTTATCTCATGGGTACACAAGAATTTCTTAAAGGGCATGTCTGATGAGGAAACTAGGTAGAAAGTGCATCAGTATTAGGAAAAATTGGTTAGGATATGGGAAAGATAAGACAATTGGAGGTGAAAACAAGGAGGCTCAAAATTTCCCCCATGCCTAAGTGATTTCATGCCCTCATGAAAAACTGTTGAATCAATCTTCAAAATTTCAAAACTGGTGTGATCCTCTACCTTTCTTGAACATTAGTTGTCTGGTTTTAAGATATCCATCCTTGAAGCCTCATCCTTGAGATCCCCATTAATGACTCATGTATACTGTACTAGGAGAAAAACTTTGTTTATCTTGGAAGAGAATTCTTCATGATCTCTCTGTAGTCTGCAATTATTCTCCTTTAGCTGTGTGTTCTCTTTCTTGATATGCCTATCCAACACTTTATACTCTATTTCTTTCTCCAACCCTGCATTCTATTTTGTAAGATTTTTAAATTTTAATTCCAACTGATGTTTGGTCAGAGAGTTGATCGATTCTTGTATTTATTTCTCTATTATCTCTTCCCTGGATTTAACTTATCTCCTTAAGTCCTTTAGTGTTTCTGTCACTAAATCCTCTACTTCACTAATAGTCGCTACATACATTTCGTCTTGCTTTGGTGAATTTGGAATGTCCAATGGATCTTCTACAAAAGAAGGGACATGAAGAATTGTCCCTTACTTAAGCATACTCTGATTGGTTCTTCGTCGTGGACCTGGGAATTCCTCGAGTGTTCTCACATGAACAATAATTTCTTCTTTAAACAATCTCCTCCTCTTTGTTTTAGTCTCAAAACTGGGTACTGGAATTGTTTCGTCCTATGCCTTCTTCACTATTCCTCTAGGGGGATTAGGTGGGGAGACTGGCATTTGTTTTGTTTTTTCACTCGTATTTCTATTAGAGGGTTTGGATGTAGGGGCTGGAACGTGTTCCACTGGTGTACTCCTGGTCCTTCTACCAGAGGGATTGGATGTAGGAACTGAAACGTATTCCTCTCGTGCACTCCAGGTATTTCTACTAGAGTATTGTGCTATAGTACAACCCTCATTGTCTTTGCATTTATTCTTGCATTTGACTCTCAATTAAAGAGTCTTTTCTACTTCTCCACCTTTTTCTTTAGGCATTTTAACAATCACTTCTGGAGTATTCTCTGCAATTTCCCAAACCTATTCCTGGGGTATTTCAAGAAATCCTTCTGGAATAATTTTTGTAATTTCTCCAACCTTATCATGAGATACTTCAACAATTACCTTAAGGACAATGTCTGCAACTTTCCCAACATCATTCCCAGATTTTTGTTTCTTCCTCCTTTTCATACTGATTTGAGTTTTACTTTTCGTGGACAAGTCTGGTTGAATGTTCTTGATATTGGATGACTGTTCCACCACATGTACATTATGTTCTTCTAAAGTTGTTGTCTTCCATTTATTCAATTTGTTGGAGAAATTTCTATTTTCGGCACATTAGTTCAGTGGGAGTTAACTGACTAGTTCTATTTTATACTTTCTAATCTTAGACCATCACTATTATGCATGCATTCCTAATTATAGGATGTCATTCCCTATATGAGTGAACATCACTCACTTATTTATTAGATCATAATATACATTGATTCTCATTCTTCAATGTGTATCTATCTTCCTTTTCTTGATAAGATTTGTTTGTGTATGACTTAGCTAGGTCTCCTGTGCAGGTTTCCATGAAACATTGACATGGTATCAGAGCCAAGCTTCTTGGATCAACCTAGACAAGCCAGAGAAGAGAGAAAGAGGATTTGAGAAAACCTAGTTTCCTCCATCGTCGCAGCCTATCCCTATCAAAAGGTGTGATTATTGGAATCATCGAGGCCTATCCCTGTAGAAGGGTGCGACGATCACTCTCAAACCTTTTTCCAGGCATCGTCGCAACCTATACACATACAAGGTGTGACGTCGTCGCACTGTTTTATTCATCTGGGGTGCGACAATTCATTTTTTCACAATCATCGTACTATGTCCTTCACTAGCGTGCAACGATTTAGCATTGTCACACTTTATCCTTCTCTAGGGTGTGACAATTAAGTATCTCTCCAAAAATTGGTTTTTTGTAGTAAAATTGTGATATCTCAAAATATGTGATCTGGGTCGGGCTGAAATTTTTAGCAGAGACGTATAACATAGGGTTTCTCATGCTCACCAAAAATATCCAAAACCCACATCATATTTTAGGATATATATATTTTTTATCATATCTATAGTTGCCATATAACCATTTGTCATATCTCAGAATCCATGATCTGGGCTTTGAAGATCTTTTCAGAATCAATAGTAGGGATGGAAGTGATGAAAATTCTTCAATCAAGTCTAGTTATAATACTCACACTGCAAAACTATTTTGAATGGAAGCTAAAGGATGCATTCCAACTCAAAATAAAAGGATTGTATAATTTGACAATGGCGATAGAAACATAACCTACATCAACGATTGAGAATATGAGATGGGTGAACCGTAAGGATGAGGCCATAGGAATACTTCTTAAGTTAATCTCCACTGATCTATGGTTTCATGTTGCTGCATGCAAGACTCCAAATGAGATATGGACCACCTTGGAAGGACTCTTTGGAAAGCAGGATGAGATGCAAGGTCATATGCTTGAGGTAGAGTTGAATACCTTAGACCCTAAAAGTTTTGATAATATACAGGATTTATGTACTAAATTTAAATCTTGGATATTGAGCTTGGGTGAATGTGGTATTAACAAGTCTACATAAGAGAAACAACTTATTCTAACAATATTGGCCAAGCTAGGACCATAATACGTTGTATATGCCTCCAATTTCCATTCTGGCAGATGTCTTTTTGGAACAAATTGGTAAATGCCTACATTGGCTCAGTTCATTGAGTCTCTTACACAAGAGTAGAAAAAACTTATACATATGGGCCTCATGAAATATCACAAAGAACATGCACTCACCATGCATGATGGAAAAGGGTCATCCAAACAATACAGGAAGGAGGGATATTCCAAACCCTTTAATGATTCTTCAGGTTTCAAAGACTCTTAAGATTCTAGGAAGAATAAGAAGGGAAAGCAGTACACTTTCTACAAAAAACTGAATCATGAAGAATCCACATGCATGAAGAAACATATCGATCTTATGGCATAGACACTTCATCAAAAAAAAATTGGAAACTTCATTCCAGAGGGAGTCAAGAAGCAGAAGGAAGAATATCATGCCCCTACGAAAGGTAATCATCATGCTCTAGTTGCAATTAATTCCTCATCCGATTCATGGGTTATAGAGTCTGGTGCATCCCGTCATATGACATCAAAAGAGAAAGTTTTCTCTTCTTTGAGTCCATGCTCAAGACCCCCTATTCTCATGGGGGATGATACTCCAGTAGCGGTAGTAGGAGAAGGGAGAGTGGAACTTGACAATGGTAGTTTTGAGAATGTTTTACATGTTCCAAATCTTTCTATGAATCTTCTATCAGATTATCAAATCACTCAGAAAGGTAAAAAGGTTGAATTTACATCATATTCAGTTTCAATAATTGACATGCATGAAAATTCCATTATTTCATTTGGTGAGGTGGATCACAAGTCAAGTTTGTATAAATTCACTTAGTTTTCTGACAATGACTCCTCTATTCTACTTACACATAAGGAGAGTAGTTTTCATGCACCTCTAGTGCAACATGCATACACTCTTGTGCTTCCATCAGTTTCAGACATCAGATATGATTCCATACACTCAGATGCTATACATGGAAATAATTAGGTATTACACCCAGATACAAAGCCAACGCCGAAGCTTTAGCACATGCCCAAGAAGACACATACCACATTTTAGGAAGTAGGCAACCTTGCAGGGAATCCATTGGATTCGAGGAGGACTCAATCTCAACATGAGGATATTTCTCATGTATTTTCAGCTTCAGAACCTGTGATTCCCATGTATTTCTATATGGTTCAATATACTGATCAACATAACTACAATAGGGTTGTGGGGAATCCATTATGGAAAGAAGCCATGCAAATGGAGTATGACTCACTCCTACAAAACCAAACTTTTCATATGCTTCCACTTCCACCAGAAAGGAATATTTTCAGGTGCATATGGGTCCAAAGGATCAAGAGGTACAAGGCCCAACATGTTTCCAAAGGACTTCATCAGATCCATAAAGATTTCTACATCTTCACAAAGACTTTTAGTGAGCAGAAGTTTCGAACTTTGCGGGATTGTCTTGTAATGAAGAACATAGTTTCCTAGCAACTGTTATTTTCTTCTTTTGATACATTATATTTTGAGAGGGGGTTTTGTTACCACGTTGTTTTCCCTCTATCCTCACTTTATTTAGTGTTCATTAATGCATTGTACATGAGTCCCTAAAATGGCCTAGTAGCCAGGACTCATTTTTTACTCCATAGTGATGTTCAGGGGGGGTGTAGGAGAAATTTCTATTTTCAGTACACTAACTCAGTGGGAGTAACACTAGTTAAGTGGGAGTTAACTGAGTAGCTCTATTTTGGACTTTATAATCTTAGACCATCACTATTATGCATGCATTCCTAATTATAGGATGTCATTGCCTATATGAGTGAAGATCACTCACTCATTGATTAGATCATAATATACATTGATTCTCATTCTTCATTGTGTATCTCTCTTCCTTTTCTTGATAAGATTTGTTTGTGTATGCTTTAGCTAGGTATCCTATGCAATTTTCCATGAAACACTAACACAATTTACTTACAGATTGCAGTGAGCTAAGGCCAACATGATTGATTGTTTTACTAAATTTCTTTCCTTTCTTTCTGTTATCTCCCTTCTTCCTATATGATCCTTTACTATGTTCCCCTGTTACACTCCCTTGTACAAACTTAGAATTCTTCTGAGAAAAGTTTTGTTTTAGGAATTTCTTCCAACTACTATCTTGTTTTATCAATTCATAGACAACCAAGAGTTTCATCATCTCCATGGTGATAAAGAATGGTTTCGGGTTTCTTGGATGCATACTTAACACCCCTCACCATATTGTTCAGACTCATTGTTGGCACAGGGGAAGACCCAAGGTTCAACACTCAAGAGTGCACAAACAAAGCCCTAACAACCGACCCTTTTGGCAACACCTGCAAAGCAGATGAAGTCTCACCCAAGGTAGAGGCAGGGGTGGTTGCAAAACTCAGGTGTCTGCAACCTTAGCTAGGACACTGATCTGTGATTATATTTCCTACAATGCACTTAGCATCAATTATTCCTTAATATACGTTCATTAATCAACTTTGCAGAAGGCACAGAGAATCACAGTGAATACTGATACTAAGTACTTATCCACAGAAAGATAGGTTAGATTCAATAGATCAAGCACTGAGCATCTCATATATCATATCTAATGTTTGTTCATTCTTCAACAACACAAAGCATACTAGATATACTTAACCACATCAAGCACTTAGCCAAGAATGAGATAAATACATAAGAGTGAAGCACAAAACACAATACATAGAGTTATTGTGGTTCACCCCCACCCTGGGGCTACATCCACAAAGTCTTCTTTATATTATCTTGGTCAAGCAGTTACAACATAGAGATTTAATGACCCTTACTTCGCACAGGACAAAAGATCTGCACAACTGGCTAGATCCTTCTTCCTTTCTCTCAACAAAAGACTATAACATCATTTAGCTCTCCTATCTCATGCACATAGCACTCTAAGATACATCCGATCACATAGATCCAAATACTATCACTAAGCTTCCATTCATACATCACACAAATGTACTATATTACTATCTCTCCCATATCTTACTATCTATATTTCCTATTTATAGATTACAAAATGGGCCTAAACGTGGGTGAAACCACGGGGTGACATCCCTTTCCCGTTACATCAACCCAAAAACCCTAAAATAGACCCCAAAATATGTCTTGCTTCCTTATTTTATGCTTCGCATTGTGCTCCTTCCTTGGCAAGTTGTTGCAGTCCCAAAAGTGGTCAAGTATGACCAAGTACTCTTCAAAACTTGGTCAAGGGCCAACAGGTCCCCAACACTCACCTGTGATTCATCTCAAGTCACTCAGGTCTGACAAATTCCGCTTCAAACACCTCGATCTTGGCTCAAGCATCTTCAACCTGCTACAGTGCGACAACCTCTTGTTCGGTAAATTCCTGTATTACTGTGTCATTGAGTGGTCCTTCCAAGCCTTGTTCTGCAATGATGGCACCCTATTCGAGTTTAGCTCCCTGGATTTCAAGTTCGGTGAAGAATTTGCATGCCTTCTCTTGGAGTGGTTGCAGTCGCTGAGAAACATCCATTACTTTACTTTGCATCATGTGTACTTGTTGTTGGGATGTGTGTTGCTCTGCGAACCTCTTCATTCTTTCGACTGGGGTCATGGACTTCAACTGCACTTGTAGCACATATGCATGCTGCTTTTCTTCTTGGATTTGTGCCTCCAATGTCTGCAATTCTTGATTCTCTGGAAGGGTTTCATAGGTCTGGGCGCTTTTGGTGCTTAACTACCGACATTCCGAAGCCAAAGTTTTTAATCGGACGACTGCACTTCGAGCAGTGGCCTCTCTTATATCTCTTATCTCTTGGGGTGTATGTTATAACCCTAATTTGCACCATACATGCTTACCTGGCATTAGGCCATCTCAGATTCCTTCTTTTCCAAAACACTACTGAACAACTCTTCTAAAAACTCAATTTTTAAAAATTCCACTCTAGATGACCCACTACAGCCCACGTGGATCTACAATGTCCACACTAGCTAGTCCACTACAGCCCACGTGGACCTTCAGAAGCATGGAAAAAGGAAAGTTTCCGACATAACACACAACTTTGGGTGAGTTAACTGAATCTTTCGGCCATGCATGGCTGAGGGTTCGCCCAAATACCTAGCTTCTTCTAGCCTATAAAAGAAGGGTTAGGGGTCCTATTTGGAAGAGGAGAATAATAGTAAAGAAACTCTGCCCAATTGCACATTCCCATTGTCCCAACCCTTTAGCCATCCTTGTGCAAGAAGAGATACAGAGCAAAGAAGTTGGAGGACATTTGCAGAGGAGCCTAGGATCAGGTTCACGGAGCAGTGGTCGATCTCGACATTGTAAGTTGATTCATTAAAGTTAATAATAAAGAAATGCTTTTCCCGTCCCACTATATGAGTTCTTCATAGTTTAGTAAATATATGTTTGAATCTCTAACCCATTAGTCTGTAGGTAAAATGCATGTGTATTTTTTTTCTTGTTTTGTATGCAGGTCAGCCTTAGGAGGAGAGATGCTAACAATTGATCAAGCGTGAAGACGGATCAACATCAAACATCCAGAACAAGGTATGTTGGTGTAACCATGTATTTTCTAAAAATAAATGGATATTAGGTCTAGGGACGAAGGTAGAAAGTAGTTTTATTTTAGTCATATCTACATGCATAATATAACCCTATTTGCTAGTCTGTAGGGGGATTTCCCACCACAACAAAATTGGCGACCATACTAGGGAAGTCTCTAGGTTTCCTGGGAATATTTTTGGGTAGTTTTAAAAGACTGATTTTCTTTCTTGCTTTATGAAGTTTCTGCAAAGTCTGAGCTAACAGAGAGTCTGGTCTTCCATACCAGCTATCTTTGTTATTTGCTTGACGGTGTTTTTTGAAGACCCACAGAGGTACACATGGCCTGCATAAGGTCTGCATGCGTGTACCCGCGCCTTACTTTCTTACAACCCGCATGTAAACGCTAGCTGAAGAAGTAATAGTAGCGTGTAGATTCCATAAAAATTTTGAGGCACTCATCCTCTTCCCTGTCAGAATCAGTCATTCTCAGGGGTTTTCTGGAACTCTTTCTAAATCTTGGTTGTTTGCAATCTCATCTCAGATTGGTTTGTTTTACAAATTTTTTTCCTTACATTGTTTTCTTTTTTCTATTAAAGAGAGTGTCTAAGCCTTTAGGAGATCCTGGTTCTCAATATTAGTGGTCTCTTCCTGGTTTGGATTGTTTGTTTTTATTTGTTTCAGAGTTTTAGAGATACATGTGGCCTGTATAAGGCCAACACGCATGTACACAGCCTCTGGCTCTACACAGCTCGCGTGCACACGCTTACTGTTGGATTGTCAGTAGTGTGCTTGTGCAGGATAATTTTTGTTGAGGGTAAGGCAGTCAACCTTTCCCTTGACAAGAGTTATACCTCTCAGGTTTTTGAATCTCTGTCCTAGTAGTTCAGTAGCTTAGGTTTAATCTCATCCATAGCTTTCTTTTTTCATTTAGAAGTTTTTCATCAAAATTTTCTTTAGGGTTTTTAGACAAGTGTGAGAGTCATTTTTTAAGTTGCTAGTGTGTGATTTCTTGAAGTGATTCTTTTTGATCTGCGATTAGGCCAGAAGTTTTTTTTTGGTTTTTTACTAGTTGATATTTTTCCTTTTTGCTTTTTGAGCATTCAAATAAAAAAAATATATTTCATTTTCTTGTTTGGTTGAAAAGTGTTGTTTTGAATTAGTAACTAGGGAAAAGTCTTTGCTTTCATAATTTATTGATAGTTTAATTAGATTGTAAGTAGCTCGTAGTCGAGTGAAATCTTGCTTTGAGTTTGTTGTTCAAAAGATCTTAGAAAATTTAAAAAAAAAATAAAATTTGAAAAGTTGTTGAAATTTTGCATTAAGTGAAGGTTTTTGCTTCCAGCTTTTTGTTCATTTTTACTTTCATCTTTCAAACATCACTAGTTTCACTTTCATACCCTTTGACATAAGACAATCCATAAAATTAACGCTAAATCTAAAATTTATTAGACTTTTATGTTTGTAGGGTTAACCAACTAGTTCAGGATTAGGGCCTTGGATTAGGTTGGAGAGGAAACTCTTCAAGCACTTAAAATCAAACATTGGAGTCTGAGTTAGGGAGTTCCAAGTCCAATATCATGAAATTTATCTGGGACCCCCCTTTAACATAAGGGATAAACATGAGGTCGCGTGAAAAAAGGTAGCGGAGATAACCCCTCCAAAGTTGGACCAATCGTAGTGGAAAACACATATAGAGGGCTTGTCTTGGGATTCTATCGATTGCATTTTACACGGAGATTCGTGGGTCTCGAATCCGTTTGAGGTCCTCAGTTGTCTTTCGGACCACTTGCTCTCAATACCCTTGATAGGTTTCGGGCTCGATACCCTACTCATTGTGCTCTACACGACTTTCGACTATACCAGCCTGGTGACTGTTCGCGTGCTGGCAACCTAGTTGCCTATCTTTTTTAGGGACATACACAGGTGACTATGAGGGTATACCATGGTACCTAGGACAGAAATTGGGCCACTCTTTGCAGAGTATACCTGGAGGGTGCTTCCGTTTTCGAGTTTCACTTGCACCGGTAAGTTGCTCTAGTGTTGGTTGTTGTAACTATTCTTCCAATTAATTTAGTGTTTGCCTGTCTTATCTAATTAATTTAGTGTTTGCCTGTCTTATATTATAGGGAATGTTCTTTTAGTGTGTGTTGTTTTTGAATGACTAGATTTCCCTAGAGTGTCTTTGATCTTCTCACACAGTGGAGGATCACGAGCTCCACCGGTCACGAAGGCTTCTTGGCCTGCCACCGGTTACACTAGAGCCACCCCCGCCACCACTAAGGAGAAAGCTAGACCAACAAGGGTCTTTTGAAGTGATCGGGTCACAAGAAATTGTGCTCGACCAACATCCAGAGGAATCGACCGTTTCAGACCTTAGAGTGAAAGCTTTTGGTCTCGTTGAAACCTCCACCACTGATATTTTGGAACCCACCATCGTACCGATTCATCCTTATGAGTGCCAGATAGTGTTGCACGCAGCAATGGAACAAATGTTGTTACTCCTTCTGGGAATTCTTCAATTTCCACTATAGTTGTCACCACAGGAGATTTTCCACCTCCTAACACACCGTCACCGGTCTGAGCCACCATGGTCTCGATCGCCTCTACATCGCACAGTGTTCCAATACCGTCTATGGCGGTGGCCACAACCCCTTTCACACCAAGTGCGACAGGCCCTTTGTTCTCATATGGGATGCCTAGTTCAGATACAAGTCCTATACTTTCCTACTCCACTTCACAGACTTCAAGTCTAGGGGTAGGGAGCTTTAACGCTCCTCTGCAAGGTCATATGGGGGGAACTCATTCTCCTTTTAATTCTTTCCCTTACGAGGGAGGTCATATACTTCCTTTGTCCCCTTCGCTCAGTGGCACACATCAGCAATCTGTTGGGTCACCTGCACACCATAGTTTACTTGGAGTGGGGAGTCAAGGACCACCTTCGCATAACATGCCGGTAGGTTCGACACCATTTTCTTTGTTCGATGCATTTGGTAACAACGCCTTCTCGTTAGCTGCTTTCCCGACTGGGGGAAATCCTAGTCTCAGACAATCTATTCCTATGCAGGGTATTATTCCTGCACATGGGGCACACCCAGGAACTTCTTTCGCATCAGGGCCTTGGAATTCTTGGCAGGGATCCGTTCCCTCATCAGGAATGTCTATCTGGGGTAATTCTTTTCACAATCAATGGAACCTCAGACAAAGCACTATGCCTATCCCCATGGGACCGACATGGGGCAATCCTTTCCAAAGTCCTTCAAATGTAATGTATGCCCAACCATCTATGTCCTATTTTGGAAATCAGTCGATGATGTCTCCGCACATGAAAAATCCATACGTTGGCCATGGCCATGGTTTTTACCAAAATCCGGGCCAGCCATCGAACTTTTCCTGGAAACCCGGTGCCAGTCAAACCCAAGGCCCCTTTTTCCCAGGTTATCACCAACAACCCAAACTACCCTTCCTGGAAACCTTGCATTTGCCAGACATGACAAGGTTTTTGAATGACCCTATCTGTTACAATCCGCATTGGCCTTCTATGTCGACGAAGTTTCCTTTGGACATCCCAAAGTTTGAAGCCAAGCCTAATGAAGATCCAGGAGATCATGTGACTACCTTCCATCTTTGTTGCTCATCTAACTCGTTGAAATACGACTCCGTACAGTTGTGATTGTTTCAACGTGCTCTCATTGGGAGTGCTGCAAAATGGTACATTGAGCTCGATCGCTCAAGATACTCTTCCTTTGGCAAATTGGCGATGGCTTTCCTAAACCATTTCTAGTTACCTGTGAGATACATCGCTGGAACCGAATTGCTGGCCAATTTCTCACAAACAAAAGTGGACCATATCTCTGATCACATCCGAGAATGGAGACGCCGAAATAGTCTAATTAAGGTACTAGTCCCACCAACATTCCTGCTCAAGTGGTTCTTTAAGTCTTTGGTCCCACAGTTGTCCAAAGACGTCACGACGTCGGGAGTATTTTCCAAAGAAGACACCATCATGAGAGCTCAACAACTTGAGCTAATCTATTCTCAGTCTGGTTTATTATACAAGATCTTTCCAGATGTGCCACGCTCAATACTTGATAACACCAGATAGAGAGCTGGACCACATGCCGATGGTATTGTTGGTTCAGCACAAACAAATCCCGCTGAGAAATTGATGAAGCAGTTGCAACAGTTGTCTATACAACACACAACAACCAGCCAAACTACTGCTTTGGTTTCTCCCCCTACCAAAGCATCGGATGTACACATAGTGAAATTGACTAATACAAAGGCCACCCAACAACCTGAAGGAAAGAAAAAACAATGAAAGAAGGGTAAGAGGGATAAAAAACCTACCGATAATGCTGGCGGGGACAACACTGAGAAACGAAAGGTGAGGTATCCATGCAACTTATGCGCGAAACACCACCTGACCCATCTATGTCCTCGGCTTGCAGAAGCCCAAAATTTTGTGATGCAACAACAACCTGCTGTGTTAACCAATCCATTTCAACATGGGAAAAATCTAACCCAAGCCTTTGCAAGAACGAAAGAAGGCAACCAAGGACCCTCTCCATATTCGAACAGCCCCACATCCGTGAATGTATATATGGTGAAGGGTGATGCTTTTACATCGACTAGAGTGCATGACTATAATAAACCAAGCACTTCTGAGAAGGGAAAAGAAGCCAAACTCCCATCTCTTCCTCTACAGATTGAGAAGACGTTGGGCAAAACATTGATACACATCCCCAAAGGTGCATTCAAAAAATCTTCTCACAACCCAAACGCAAGAGCCACCCAGAACTATTCTATGGTGGAATATTTATCACAAACCCCTTGTGCGATGTCCACTTTGGAGGTCCTCCAAAGCTTCCCTTCCTAGAGGAAAGCCTTGTTAACCACTTTAGGATCTACCGAGACTTGTAATCTGGGTACAATCATGCTGGATATAACCGACCTAAAACCTCGTCTGCCTTACCACGTAGCATTTCAGATAGTAGTGGCTTATCCCATGAAAACTTTTACTCAGAATATCTTCTGCATGGTGGTCGATGAGGGAGCCTCGACATCCGTTATGTCATTGTCATGTTGGAAGGCCATTGGCCAACCCGTTTTGTCTCCATCACCTACTTTCCTCACTGCTTTCGACGGTTGTTCATTCTGACCACATGGTATCATTCCCTCTTTCCCCGTGCAGTTAGGAGGGAAGACCATGTGTGTCGAGGTAGAGGTAGTCGATACGCCCCTCGACTATAACCTCTTGTTAGGAAGGAGTTGGACTTATTCCATGCAAGTTGTGGTTGCTATAGTTTTTCGGGTCTTGTTGTTTCCACATGAGGGCTGGAAAGTGACCATCGATCAATTGTCTTTCTCCAGACCTGACCCTTCATTGGGGGCATCCAAAGTCCCGATGATTGATAATACTCAACTAGGTATAGTCAATGTAGGGGTTGGTTTGTGCCCATATTTGATGGGTACCTTCGATTACCCGCCCTCTCAAGGTGATATCAAGTTTATATCCAATCACCATAAGGTTGATATTTTTCAAGTTTCGTCATTCCACATGACTTACTTCGATGATCCATGGATACTTCCTTCCCCATCGGCCATGATGGATGGGGGGCATGTCCATGCCCTTGTCCGCAGCTAAAGTAGCGTACTCTTTAGTCCAACAAGATTTAGCCAACCTAGATCCAATTCCTGCACAAGAGTTCGATCTACTTCTAGAGCCTATTTGGGCTCAGGGTTCTCTCGTTGACACCGATTCATTAGACTTAGTCTTTCCCTCTGATGAAGTTGTAATTGAAGCAATGACTAGTCCGGACAAACCCTGGGAAGATCTTCATCACAGATCATACTTCCTCCCAAAGTTAAGTAGAATCGAAGTGGGAGAATTCACCTTGACTATGACGGGAGATAGGTCTTGTCCTATTAATCCCTTAGCTACACATGAGGTTTATGCTAAGGGTAATATGGAAACTATCACTAAAACCTTACCAATAAATCTCTCCAGAACCCCTACCATTGTAGACAATGTTTTCGTTGGAGCATACTGCTCCCCCAAGGAGATACCTGACATTGACCCACAAAGTGTCAATCATGAGCTAACTTTGTTGTTTTTCAAGATCTCTATGAGATCCGAAAGAAACATCCAGCGAGACTGCATTTATTCTTTTCGATCTCGTCTGAATTAACTGAGAAAAGTAACCTCAACAGGTCTTCTTTTAAGCCCTTTTCAGACCCTCTAAACATGAAAAGATTGCCAAGAGATCTTGTGGCCTTTCACACTTGTTAAACTGAAATTTGAAGTCATGTCTGTCCGGTGGTAGTTTACCCATTTTTTGGTCTGGACGGTTAATTGTACGAACAAAGGTATACTCTATGGAACTTCAGTTCTCTAGAAGAGTACCCTCAAGTATAATTTTACCCCTTTTTCGGGCCTGAGGGACTAAACTTACGAAAAAGGAACCCCCTCGGAATCCATAGTTAAGCTCTTTTCAGACTCCCTAAAATTGAAAATATCGTCGAGTGACCTTATTCTCTCACACTCGTTAAACTAGTCCAGAAGAACATTCCTGACAGAGTCCATAGTTAAGCTTTTTTCAGACTACTTAAAAATGAAACAATGGCTGAGTGATCTTGTCCTTATCACACTCGTTAAAATGGTTTTGAATAGATGTCTTGTCGGTGCTATTTTACCCCTTTTTCAAACTGACTAGACTATCTTCGAAAAAGGTACCCCAATGGAGTCTCCTTTTAGGTTGTTTCAGACTCTCTAAATATGAAAAACCATTGATCTTACCTTCTCTGGGCTCGTTAAACTTACATCGAAGGATGTTACCATTGTGTGTTTTGTTAACCGCGTTTGCATACCTACTTCTTTGGTCTAAATGTCAGCTCCATGTTTCTCCCAACTGAACCATCTAAAGCATACCTTATATGCAAGCCTTGCAACACTTTGCCTCTGCGTCTTAACACCCTTGGCCCCCGAAGGATTTTTCTCGAGTATCATTATTTTGAACATCAGTCTTGTCCTTGCGCCTTGAACTTATATGTATGTAACGCTCGTTCCTCCATTGTAACGTAACATTCTTTTATTCTTTTTCCAAAATCATTGAAAAATACAAAAAAAAATCAAATATACCCCAAAAAGAGGAAGGGAAAAGTATTTTCTTTATTGGCAGCATAATGAGCGCCCTTGGATAAAGCACATCTGTCCATTTGTACTTCAAACTATGGGATGTAATACAACCTTAGGAAGTTGTTCTCGCTACATATATTTGTGTCCTCCTCTATTTGGTTATTCTTCCAAACATGTGGAGAGTTTGTGTTGCCTCTTGCTTCATAAACTTATGATTAATTCCATGCTGCCTAAGTCTCATCATTTATCGCGCTGTTGTCCAAGGGAAGTTTCTAGCAAGCCTGAGTTGGCCCCTCTACAATTTGTCTCTTGCCCTCATACCCAACCATCCTGAATGTCCAATCAAGTCTTTGTTTGAAATCAATGAAGCCTTCAATCTGATCATCAATATTCCCTAGTCCATGACCGACGAGTCGTCGAAGACCTCTGGGTAGTGAAGTCGTACACTCATATTACACTCCTACCCGAGTTTTGAAGATTTTGAAGTTCTTGCTCGAGCTCTAAAGCCCTCATTTCCAGCCATTAGGCCTTATCATCTTCTACGAAGATGGATACTCTACATGTATATCTTTTTTTATTTCGAGATGTAGCTCCGTTGTGTACTATTCGTGGATACACTTTATATAGTTATATGACATGGATATATAGTGTATTTGATTGGTAGCCATGCGTTTATTCTATCACGGGCATGGGTATGCCTGCTTCGGTGAGACATTTGTTATTTTGCAGATGGCGCCTCCCGATTCCTGGTTCCTGGGCTCACTTTTTTGGCACATCAGTAAAGATTGGTAATGTATTTCAGCCATCAGATGCTCTTCTAACCTCACACATTAGGGGGCATCTCTTATAACCCTAATTTTCACCATACATGCTTACCTGGCATCAGGCCATCTCAGATTCCTTCTTTGCCAAAACACTACTAAACAACTTTTCTAAAAACTCCATTTTTAAAAAGTCCATGCTAGTTGACCCACTACAGCCCGCATGGATCTACAGTGTCCATGCTAGTTGGCCCACTACAACCCGTGTGGACCTTTAGAAGCACGAAAAAAAAAAAGTTGTCAATAGAACACACATCTTTGGGTGAGTTAACTGAATCTTCCAGCCATGAATGGCCGAGGGTTCGCCCAAATACCTAGCTTCTTCTAGCCTATAAAAGAAGGGTTAGGGGTCTTATTTGGAAGCGGAGAATAATAGTAAAGAAACTCTTACCAATTGCACATTCCCATTGTCCCAACCCTTTAGCCATCCTTTTTCAAGAAGAGATACAGAGAAAAGAAGTTGGAGGACATTTGAAGAGGAGCCCAGGATCAGGTTCACGGAGCAGTGGCCGATCTCGACATTGTAAGTTGATTCATTAAAGTTAATAATATAGAAATGCTTTTCCCGTCCCACTATATGAGTTCTTCATAGTTTAGTAATTATATGTTTGAATCTCTAACCCATTAGTCTGTAGGTAAAATGCATGTGTAGTTTTTTGCTTGTTTTGTATGCAGGTCAACCTTGGGAGGATAGCTGCTAACAAGCGATCAAGTGTGAAGAAGGACTGACATCGAACATCTAGAACAAAGCATGTTGGTATAACCATGTATTTGCTAAAAACAAATGGGGATTAGGTCTAGGGACGAAGGTAGAAAGTAGGTTTCTTTTGGTCCTATCTGCATGCATAATATAACCCTATTTGCTAGTCTGTAGGGGGATTTCCCACCACAACTGTGTCTCAGGCACGGTGCAGAGCTCTAGGTCCGTGATGAATTGTTGAAGTTGTTGGATTACTTCTTCCAGCTAGGTCACCTACTGCAGAAGACGATCTTCCATCTTCACTTCTATGATTGTCACAAAGCGCAGTGCCTTATGAACTCTTTCTTGTGTTTGAAGTTGCTCTGCTAGCAACTGATCCTTTCTCTACTGTAACTAGGATTTTTCCTCCTCCCATTTCGCTTGTAAGTCAAGTTGCTCCTGTGCGGCCTTTCTCCGTTGCTTTTCATGTGCACTCTGTGTTTGCGCCAAAGCTTGGGTGGATTTCGCTATGTCTTCTTGAGATTAACTCTGTTCTTATCCATTCTAGTGCTATCCAATGGTCTAGTGGTAACCCATAACTTATTTTTGAGCCATTCAGAGTGGTAGTCGAATGGGTATATTGGTTCCAACAAATATATTTCTTCGTCATGGCGAAGTACTCTCTGTCGTTGTTATGATATCTCGACGAAGCTCCAATTCTGTAATTCTTCTTGCTGTGAAGTGTCCTCTAGAACCTCTTGTAACCTTACAGTATTATCCCTCTTCTTTCACAACTTCCTAGCCTTCTTCCAAGTGAGTTTCATATCAGTAATGCTTTTATCATTATGATGTGTATATTCTGTGGTCTCAGTTACTTCGCGTTGTGGAAAATATTTCTTATGGTTCCTTGATAATACATTTTTTGTATCAAAAATAGGTAACTCGATCTTCTGCAGATCATCAATTTTTCTCTTAGCTTCGACATTGGAGGTACTAATATTAAATATCTGTGATCTGATCTTCTTTTCTTCAATCATGTGCATGATCCTTCTAGTCATAAATTATTTTAACTCTTGCTTCTTCTGTTCCAAATATTTTTCTTCTTCTCTTCGTCTGGCCTGTTCTCTATCAATATAGGGTTTTCCTATGAGCATGGTAAATGGGGCGGTGTCTTCAACAAATTTAATGATCTCAATGTCTTCCTCTGTCAAAGTTCCATTGACAGTGATAGGTATCTAGGCGAGCCTTCCACATAGGTTTACTAGCTTTCCTTTGAAGAAACGTGTTCCTCCTAAGGAAGGAATCACGACAAGATTTCCTATAGCCTCCCAAGTTCTTTCTGGCATAATGTTCACTTGTGCTTCTTCATCAAGAGTACAGTCAATGTCAAAGTCCCCTATTCTTGCCTCAATTTTCTCCTTTTCTTTGAAGTTCTCTGATAGCCTAACATGTCAGTGGTCATTCAAGGTATCTTTCATCTGTAGCAATATCTTTTCTGATTATTTTTGGGTTTCTGCTATAATCTTGGTCTCTTCATCTCCGTTAGGGTTGGCTTGTTCCATATTCAGCTTTTCAAGCCTAGCAATCATTCTAGGGAAATCCAATACTTCATGGTCCATAGCCTTACAACAGAGGCAACTAAGTCTTCTCCCAGGGAATTCTCTAGCAAGGTGTCTTGGTCATCTACAACTATAATAGAGGGTTAATCCTCTCATCTGTTTAGATGTTCCCCAACTCCTTCTGGATTGTGCACCAGGATCATGGTGGCTAGCCTGCAAAAAACTTTTTCTAGGATTTTGCATCCACTTGTTAGTCCAAACATTCTTTCAATGCATAGGTATAAAATATTTATCACTATATTTATCAGGTCTATTCATATCAAATTTTCTTTCATCTATTAATGCCCTAGTTTTCAAGCTAGGACAGAATCTATCAAACATACCTAGATCCATGCTTTAGAAACAAAACAAAAAATCACTTATCTTACTTCTACAGAGCACAAAGCT
Source organism: Picea engelmannii (assembly GCA_009831015.1). Taxonomy (NCBI): domain Eukaryota; kingdom Viridiplantae; phylum Streptophyta; class Pinopsida; order Pinales; family Pinaceae; genus Picea; species Picea engelmannii. Next base: position 452,137 of record ML782878.1, on the reverse strand, counting down.
TCCAGATCTAGGACTTTTAACTATTCTTACCTTTATCAAGGCATAGAGCTTATAGATCTTACCTTTTTCTTGTAGATCTTACCTATTTCTTCACAAATCTGACTTCTTTCCTTCAGATCTAACCTCTCTTTCTTCAGATCTGACCTCTTTCCTTGGCACAAAGCTTCACAGGTCAAACAGAACACTACGCACTAGGTAAAAAGATCTATGCACAGAGCTTATTTCACACAAAGCTTCTTCTTCTTCAGTTCCCAACAATCATAGTTCTGGGTCCTGACAATGGAACCATTTGTTGGCACAGGGGCATACCCAGGGTTCAATGCTCAAGAGCGCACCAACAAATCCCTAACTACCAGCCCTTTTGGCAACACCTACGAAGAAGATGAAGTCTCACCCAAGGTAGAGGCGGGGGTGGTTGCAAGACTCAGGTGTCTACAACCTTAGCTGGGACATAGATCTGTGATTATCTTTCCTACAACACACTTAGCATCAATTATTCCTTAATATAGGTTCATTAATCAATTTCATAGAAGGCATAGAGAATCACATTGAATACTGATACTAAGTACTTATCCACATAAATATAGGTTAGATTCAATAGATCAAGCACTGATCATCTCATATATCATATCTAATGTTCGTTCATTCTTCAACAACACAAAGCATACTAGATCTACTTAACCACATCAAGCACTTAGCCAAGAAAGAGATAAATACATAAGAGTGAAGCACAAAACACCATACACACAGTTACCATGGTTCACCCGCACCTTGGGGCTACGTCCACAAAGTCTTCTTTATATTATCTTGGTCAAGCAGTTACAACACAGAGCTTTAATGACCCTTACTTCGCACAAGACAAAATATCTACGTAGCTCACTAGATCCTTCTTCCTTTCTCTTCAGAAAAATAGTATAACAACCTACACTTAGCTCTCCTATCTCATGCACAGAGCACTCTAAGATACATCCGATCACATAGACCCAAATACTAGCACTAAGCTTACTCTCTCTCCCCTATCTTACTATCTATATTGCCAATTTATAGATTACAAAGTGGGCCTAAACGTGGGTGAACCCATGAGCCAACATCCCTTTCCCGTTACATCGACCTAAAAAACCTAAAATAGAACCAAAAATAGGTCTTGCTTCCTTATTTTCTACTTTGTGTTGTGCTCTTTCCTTGGCAAGCTGTCGCAGTCCCAAAAGTGGTCAAGTATGACCAAGTACTCTTCAAAACTTGGTCAAAGGCCAACACGCATCCATAGGAAATGATGAAAGTCTATGTATGGGCCTCCTACGAAATGCAATAAAATCCTTAAATGATAAAAAATAGTTTAATGCATACCTCCCTTCGCAAGTTAAAAATTTATGAAAGAAGACAAGAATTGTACAATATTCCTCTTTGATCCAACCTCTAGAGGTACCTTTCATCCAATATGGGTCCAGGTGCTCGGGTTTCAAGAATTTTTAATAGATTCCTCTGTCCATGATGATGCCTTTGAAATACTTCTCTCCAGTGGAAGGTAACCCGGTCGCCTCAGCTATGGTAGCTTTAGTAATTGTTGGTTTCAGGTCCCCAACTGGACACTCTCTCCATCATAACTTTGGATGAATGCATGAGATACCCCATCATGATGTCCTCTAAATGTTTCCAAGAAGGGAACCCAACCAACCTTTTCAAATTTTTCTTTGCAACCTTGATACTCCTTTGTTTCTCTGTACATATGAAGCATTGGTTTATGCCTGCCAACCCCCATGTCGGCTTAAAGATGAGATTTAAAACAAGTATGGGAAACAAAACTTAGGTGGTGGTTTGGTACTGGATGTAACACTACAAGAACAGGGTGATGGAGGTAGAGTAACGAGATAGTAGGAGCATATCAAGTGGTGTATAACAAAAAAATGGTTAATTAACGCTCATCTAGATGGTGAAGCCATCCAGAAGAGCGTATATAATGAAATCAAGAGGACAAAGATCAATTATTTGAAATTATAGTGAGGTAAGGAAGAAGTCAGAAATCATACCTCAATATCATGTTCACGGATAAGGTGACGATCATACCCACAAGTAGCGTCACATCCCTTTCTTACCGATTTCCGCAATGATTACGATGAATTTGGGTGATGTGACCAAAAATCATCATTAGGTATCATTAAACTTCATAAGTTTAAATAACATGAGTTCATAGGAAGTGGTATAATCATAGTTTTCCCATCATATAGAAGGGAATTTTTGACAAGATATGCCAAACTAGATGATCACCTTATGAAGAGAGTCGTGTACATTATCATTGATTTCAAAACTAGGGGAATCATGAAGAACTTCAAAAAATAATGATATGGAGGTTTAATGATTCAAAATAACAAGGGAACATGAGGGTAACCATATGTAAAATGAAAAATTCATGTGATTTTTAATACAAAGGAATAAACATTGAGTCCATACCTCTATATTACCATGGAATGCATTCGAACCATTGAAGCTATATCAAATGTAGGGAAATGTTACCAGAATCCCCTCATCAATATTAGAGCACAAATTCAGTAATGGATCAACACAGAGAATCGGTTTAGTACTGGATGAACACAAAGACTTTTCAGTATCGGACCAACATAGAGAATTGGTCTAGTACCAGATGAACACAGAGAGGCTTTTATGTACCAAACCAACACAGAGAATCAGTTTAGTACCAGATGAACACAGAGAGGCTTTTTTAGTACCATATGAACTTTGGAAAAGTGTCTGGAATCCTATAGGTTTTTTCTTCATGTCTAAACATGTTCTGTGGGTCTAGCTGAAGTAGAGGTGGAAGATTGGAATGAAATTTTGAAAATGCAGCGGAAGTATCACAAAATGGGGCAAAAGATCCAATGATTGGGCTCCAAGATCTATAACAAGAAGGCAACTGCAGTTTGACGTCCTCCTTTAGAGGTGCATAACCTCCTCTTTTTGGAACCAAACAAACCATTGTTTTCATTACCACTCCGATTTTATTGAAAACAAGATCCTAACTACTATTGTCCTATGGATTTTTCTCGAGCCCAGATCAATTAATGCTCTCCGATATTTTCAATTTTTAGGAGTCTTCAAAACTTAAAGAAAACTCCATATACTGTCTTGTGTATTTTTCTCGAGTCCATGTTAGTTAGTGATCGCCGGTGTTTTCAATTTTTAGGAGTCTGAAAAACTTAAAGAAAACTCCTTATACTATCCCATGGATTTTTCTCGAGACCATGCGAGTTAGTTATTTCCGGTGTTTTCAATTTTTAGGAGTCTAAAAAACTTAAAGAAAACTCCTTTTGGATATTTTCCCGTGAGTAATCTGCAAAGGTTTGGTAAAGGAATAAACTCACCTCTGGAAAACACCATCTTTATTTCTTATCTACATGATAACATAATCAAATTATGCCTTTGTTAGTAACACCACAAAACAATCACTATAAAACACAGACCTATATATACATGTATGTACAAAATTAAATCAAATCACACAACGAAAACTTATAGTGGTGGTTCAGCAAGAGGATAACCCCTCTTGCTTACCAATTTCATTTCATATTTATGAAGAACTTGTTTGATAAAATCCTCTTTATACAGAGGCTTATGATAGAATTTCAATCAATGCCCATTCACAAAAAAGGAGGTCTGATATTCTTCAATAGTATTTATCTTCATCGAACCATTTTCATAAACTGTGTCTACTTCATAAGGTCCCAACCATTGAGTGGACAATTTACCTTTAAAACCATTGAACCTACTTCCATATAGAAGGGACCAATCACCAGACTAAAAATATTTCTTCTTGATATACTTGTCATGCCATTTGGTCCTTTGTTCTTGAATAAGTGTAGTCCTTTGTAGATCATCTTGTCTAATTTAATCAAGTTCATTTAGTTGCAGTATCCTCTATTTTTGGGCTTCATCCAAATCCATTCCCAATTGCATAGAAGTCTTGAAAGTTTTTACTTGAAATTATTATATGGGAAGCAACACCTTCTTCCCATACACTAATTCATAAGGTGTATGACATGTGGTGTTTCTCCAAGTTTTTATGTAGGACCATAAGGCTTCAGGCAACCGATCCACCCAATCTTTATGGTGCAACTGAACTGTCTTGGTAAGTATAGCCTCTATCACTTTGTTGGTTGATTCCATTTGTCTGTTTTCTTGGGGGTGATAAGGTGAGGATTTCCTATGTTTAATTTGATATTGTTCAGTAATAGCTTTGACCATATTGGAGGTAAATTGGTTTCATTGGTTTGTCACTATTTCTTGAGGCACACCAAAACAAGTAAAGATGTCTTTGAATAGAAAATAAAAAACAAATTGTTCATTTGCAGAGTATAAAGCTTTAGCCTCTACCCATTTAGTCACATAATTTGTACAAACCGATATATACCTTCTAATTATAGACATGGGTTTGATAGGGCCTACAAATTCCAAATCCCATTTATCAAATGGTTCAATTACTTCTTGATCTTGGAGAGGCATCTCATCACTTGTCATTGGTTTTCCCATCCTCTGACAATTATCACAACTGGCCACATATTTCTTTGCATCCCTGAAAATGGTTGGCCAATAGTATCCTTTCTGGAGTGTTTTGTATGTTTTCCTATTATCAACAAAATGGCCTCCACATGGGCTATCATGGAAGGCTTTGAAGATGTTATCACCATAACAATTTTTAGATGGAAGCAAAGTCTTGGGATTTAGCGAGGGGTTAGATCAGTGTGGATATGTGAGAGTTTGGAGGATAGGGTCACACCTAGCAGAGAAGGACTAAATATAGTGGAGGTGCAGAAGTTGATGGGGCCCAGTAGGCCACAGATCTCAAACATCCCAAATCAACGGTCATAAACCATATAGGGCGGGGAACTAATGCAAAGTTTAATCATTTGAGAGCGAGTCGATAGAAATACTATGGTTTCAACTTGTGACCATGTGGTGCCACTAGAGGCATATTGGGGAGAAAATAAGTCTACCCCAAACCACTTTGAATCACCCCCGATATTGGAAAGAATACAAAAAAGGACCCCCCCCCATCATTATTTTATGATATTTCAAATCATTTGAACATTTGAAAATTGGCACAAATGCTCCGTTCGAACTGAAGCTCAATAGTGAACTAGAATCACGTGTTCTCCACTCATTTGTAGGTATTTTTTGTCATGCCCATGAATCCTGTCATTTTATCCATAACAGAACAATATTCCTCCTCAAAAGAAGAAACCCTAATTGACAGAGACTCCAATATATTTGATACAAAAATAACCGTCTTACCCATCTCCGTATCCAGAGCCAATTTTTTAGATAATGTGGGAAAAAAAATACCTTTCCTTGAAGCGGTCCAAGCCTCCATAGTCCCTTACGCCATCGAAGTCGCATTCCCTTTCCCAGAATTCATAATCTGGTGTGAAGAACAATACTCGCAAGAATAAATGTTTGTTTTAAATAAGTTAGGGTCAGAGGTCATGTGCATAGTAGATAGCCCTTCAATTCGACATGCCTTCGGTACACCAGAGTCTCCCCCCATAACGTCTGAACCCTTCAAGGAAGAGAATATAATTATAGTCTACAAAGAATGTCCCCCGAGGTCAAAACCCTGTTTTTGCAGACCATTGTTAAACTCGAACATCATTTTGAGAGTCTGTCGTTTCCGATGAATGTGAGCGTCATGGTTATTGAGGTCTAGTGGGCCTGTTCCATACTCAGTCAGATTTTAGGTTTAGATAATGACAAATTTGTAGTAGAAGTGATGTTAGGTTTTCTGTTGACCCTTTTTCAGTTAGATTCCAGTCAATCAGTCTGTATCAGTTTTGAATAGTTCATAGCTGATAATATACACAAGCAACTAGTGAACTTCCAATCACTAAGAGACTTCAGATATTACACACACTTGTTGAGAATGTTCCTAGAGACAAACAAGACGGATACCCCTGAAGATGCATTCATCTTGACTGAATGCAAAAGGATCACAATGTTAATTTTTATAAATAAGATCATGTCCAGGGTTTATAGCTTAATCTTCAGCACTAGCCTGTCAAGGGTGTTAGAAGAAATGAAAAGTTATTTGTAGCCCTATCTAGAGAATAGAGTAGGATATTAGGTGTTGTTTATGAAATCTATTGTAATTTGGGTATATGGTTATCAAGAGGCACCTTACCTTCTACCTATATTCCTAACTCTGAGAGTCTTTTCCCTGTGGTTCATCAAGAAAATAATCATCTCATAAATGAAACATTTTCTGAAAATGCACAAAGCATCTAACTTAAAGTTTCCTTTCATAATAGGACCCTTTGTTGTAAATACTAGATCCTGCTTGCTTCAGATCTAGGCCAAGCTCAATGAGTTTGGATTTGCACAGATACAAGGGAGAAAATATGATCCACACCAGGTCATATATAAAAGAATACTGGTGAGCAAACAAGGTCATTATGAACATGAGTATGTTGAAGGTTTTGATAAACTGGAAAAACTGGAAACCTGTGAAGATATGGAAGTAATTTTGAAGCTTGATCAGACACAACAGGTAGAATCAACCCTGTAGCAGAAACAAACACATAAAACTCCTCCAAGGCTGATTATTAAATCTCCCAAGATGAGTGTTTATAGAAAAAGGAACAGTTCAGAGGACCTGGGCACCAATGGTTAGCAAAATGTTCTCAAGAAAATAAAAATCACATAGTCCCCACAGATAGTAAACCTGGAGGAAGAAGAACCTAACAAGAAAATAACGATGGAAATGGTGGAGAGTGGGACCAAAAACGAGGAGGCTAGTAAAGAAATCCAAGAAGAATACAATTCTCTCCTATCCCAGTGCAGGATGGATCATTCCAAATTTGAAGGCCTAGTGGAAAACCTTAAAGGAACAAATCTGGTGGAATATTTGACCACAGATTTTGAGATCTTAAATCAGTTCAAGACTGTAAATATCAGGATGCCAACTATGAATTATGCTACTTGCATCGATCTGGAGATCCTGATAAAGGAAATGATGGATTACGATATTCCTTCTGATTCGCATTGGAAAGAGATCGTGCGACTAGGGAAGACAAAATGTAGTTTTCCAGGAACCAACAAATAGCCTCCAAGTGTCACCATATTGACGAGTTCAACAAAATATTAAAGCAAGACAGATGGCGAAGACAAAAGGAGAGCAGTCAGATAAATCAATCGTTAGTTTATGAAACATTTTTGTTAATCATTGTAAATCAGTTCACATGTCGAGACTATCAGTTGAAATTATTGTAATTAGTTTTAGAATATGAAACACTTCAGTTCAACCATTGTAATCGAATTGTATAAGTAATAGAAGTTCTAAATTAATTAAGATTGGAAGAAGTGCAAGGGAACCTTTTTTTGTTTCTGAACTAAATTGTAATTTTCTAGAGCTAAATTGAATACATATGCAAAATATTTTAAAGTCTCCATGAAAAGATTCTAATGGTGGTGATATGAGTTTTGTCTTCTCTCATTGTATGCATTTCTTGTTTTCTTTAATTCCATTTACACCATCTTCTATTTAAATTGGAGAGTTAAAGGCCCATAATTCATCTTATGATGCTCTCGGCTAAATAAATTTAAACTATGTGTGTTTCTTCTTAACTAATTTAGAATTCATTTCAGTAATGCTCTGATGAAGTTATTTGTCTTCACCTTCTTCCTACACTTTCCTTAAACTCAATTTGTAGCTCAAATTCATTTTCTCATTTATCCTTTATCCTCTGGAGAGTTCTACTGGCCAATCATTGTTTTCACTCACTTTTAGAATTTCGACTCCATATCCCTAAGTGTCCCTCCCCTTCCTATCCAACAAATTTATAAAAAAAACCCAAAAAAAACTAAATCTATCCATTGATTGCTAAAGAAATATCAAGTGACAAGAAAGAGCCCTCTCTGAGATGAGTAGGCTAGTGCCTAGCTCTAAAGTTGGTTGAAACATTTACCTATGTCATTTTTCTATCAGCCGGACAAAATTTACAAAGTGCTAACATTCTAGCGCCACTGTCGGGGATGAAATTAAAACCTTCCCTAGGATAAGAACACCTTAAATATTTAGTTTTGATCCCTGAGGGTGAAAGTGGATCAAATACCTTATTGGATGATATTATTTTTGTCGTGGCAACTCCATTACCAAGAGACCAGTTGCACCAAGCAGTGTGAGGTAGAAATCTTGGCTCCCAATAGAATTCACACCAGGAGCAACCCAGACCTAGAAGTTGTGATCCCTGTGTCTGATCGTCAAAAGATTGTGCACAAAAGAAAAGAAAATCTAGTAACCCTAGTGTTTCACTTATACTGATATCTATCCTTACCCATGAGTGGAGTGATGAGCATTGAAGACCTTAAGTTTGATGCAAAATTTGAACAAACTATGTTTAGAACTAAATCTGAATCTTGTTTGAACGAGGTCATCTTTGACGAACAAAGATTTTGAGATTTGATTTTAGCTGCATCTGCAAGGCCTATAGTGATTCATACTCATAACTAACAGACTCTCTGGCTCCTCACAATAGCCATGGAAACTTTATTTTCTCCTCTTGTGCTTCCTACTCAGTTACATGATCTACCTTAGGACTATAATCTAAGGATCAAACTGTATGATGCTGAAGGCAGTGTGTCATCTCCGAAACATATAGATTGGTTCAATGCTTTTATAGACTTGGAAGAAGTAGACTTTGAGGATGCTAAAATGAGGTTGCTTTCACAAATTCTTTTAGGATAGGTGAGGAAGTGGTTCATATCCCTTACAACAACTAGTATTGTGGATTTTGAGGCCTTTGAAACCAGTTTCCTTGCAAAATGGGGTGACAACAAAAATCCCCTTTCAGTTGTTAACTCAATATAACAACATGAAGAGATCACCTGATGAAACAGTGCAGGAGTTTTCAGCCATATTCTTAAAGGTCTATAATTTGATTCCTGTCAAGGTAGACCCTCCCCCCCTAAAGCTTCTCAACTCAGATATGTTGATTCTTTTGAAAGTGATTTTTCTTTTTTATTAAGAGAACGAAGATGTGCTTCATTAAATGATATGATGACTGATGCCATAGAGGTCAAAGTGAATCTATTGTCTTTGGGAAATATAAAAACTAACTATGGAAGGGACATGGACAAAGCTCAATATAAGGCACAACCTTCAACCTCCGAAACATCAGAAGAAAGGTTTGAAACAATGACGAGAACCATGGAGAGAATGATGGAAAGAATGGCCTTAGATAATAGGCCTAACCCAAGAGAAAATGTTGACGGTCCACCCAGAAATATGAGGAGACCAACAATCCCACAAATCAGACAAAGAGAGAAAAGAAATAAGGGGAATCAGGAAAATCAAGGAGATCAGAGAAATCAGGGAAATCAGGTGAATTAGACAAATCAAGGGAATCAAGGGGATCAGCAGGTAAGGCCTCCTTTCCAAAATAATTATGTAAATGAGAATTATGGTGGATATTTTGAAGATGACATGAACTTCTGTGATGATAAATAAGAAGAGGTGTTTTGACTAAAGAAGAACATGACCAGTTCATGGATGCAAATGAGATCTTCATGCAAGATGAGGAGGAAAGGTTATCAGTAGAAAGGGAATATTACCAAGAAGGATTGCAGGATGCCATCATGAAATTCCAAAGACAATACAATCTTCGAAATTAGAGAGTGCCTGTAAACCCTCCAAAAGGAAATCCTGCAAAGGGAAACCCCACAAAAGAGGATCAAAGTAACATACCCTCTTCAAGTCAACCCAAAAAGGATTCTACTACAAAAGATTCAGCTGCAAATCTGCTACAAAGGGTACTGTGGACAAAGGAAAGTAGAAAGAAGAGCCTCGGAAGAAAATATTAGAGGCAAGGAAATAAACGGTCGCCAAAGAGGTAGAGAAAACCCCACCCTCTTTTAATTTTAAAAGTGAGATGGCCAAGATCAAAATTTATGTACCATCAATGAATTAATGAAGAAAAATGAATATAGGAATCAAATCATAAATATTCTTAATATGGAACAAAATTCTGATACCCTGAACATACAAGATGATCACCCATCCATCTTATTTGGACCAAGAGTAGAAGAAAATAGTGATAATGAAGAAGTTCCCCCTTTCTATGTCATCTTGAAAATCCATGATATGACCTTGCATAATGCCATGTTGGATTCAGGAGCATCTCATAACCTAATTCCCAAGGTGGTCATGGATCAACTAGGCATGGACATTGTAATGCCCCGTATTTTGACCTTGGGTAGTTAGAACATTGTTGTTTACTAATCTTGATAATTCAAAGTTTAGCATTGGTTTGGAGTCAGTTAGACTTTGTTAGACATTGAGATGTGTACCTCTAGGCCTATTTGTATGTT
>ML782878.1:421304-440447 GCA_009831015.1 Picea engelmannii | reverse complement strand
AAGGGAGTTTTTGGGGAGCATGATGAGAGGTTGTGACATTTTGGAAGAGATGATTCTTGTGATAGTTTTCCTTTGAGCATTTGTGCTTTGCTGTTCTTGGGGTCACGGGCACGGAGGGCCAAGAAACCGAAAGGTTTCTTGGATCTAGGAAGCCGGCTAGGCTCCTAGTTGGCAGGGAGGATTCTGTTGTTTCACTCTGGGCAAGCGGGAAAAGAGTACTTGGAAGCGCCCAGGACTACAGTACAACCGGTGAGCTTCGACAAGCTAAGGAGGAGGTATTTTTCAGTGATATTTTGTTATTGATGTTTTGAGTATACTTATGTTTTAAGTTCTTAAATCTTAAAGTTAGCCTACTACTTATTTCATCATGTTATTAGATTTATCATTGAGCAAATATAGAATAATTGTGTAAATGAAAATGAAATGAAATTATGTTTAAGCAAAATTTTTATTGTATATGTTTAATGGAAGATTAATAGTTTAACACCATGTATGGGTGTTACAGACATCACAAGGCCTTAAAAAGACCCATTCTCTTTTGATTCCAGGAAGGTGAAGTGTCTAGGTCTTATCAAAGATCTAGTGGTATCTTTGGAACAGATCCCAACAAAGAACATGGTTATGGATGTTGTGTTTGTTGATATTCCTACCAAGTTTGGGATGTTGTTATCAAGGTCTTGGGATTCAAAATTAAAGGGAACTCTCTAGATGGACATGTCATACGCCATTATCCCTGTCTTTGGTCAAGAAAAAATGTTGTAAAAAGAGGTTTTTCTCAAATACATGGTCAAAAACAAGTCACAACCAAGTAATCATCCCATCTACTCTGTGGAAATTGAGTTGGGATCTTCCATTTTCTTCAATGACCTATGTTTTGAGGAGAAAGAGCCAAAAATTGATATGGGTCACAAAGAGAGATCTTATCAGTAGATTGAGGAGTTTTCAGAGCAGTAGGATAACACATAAGATCAGATATGGAATATGAGTTTCTATAGATTTTCTTGCAGAGAGGGAGTGCGGGCTAGAGTATGGATCAATGACCCCAAAGGAGATTCAAAATTGTGTTCTTATAAACTTGTCTTTGAGTGCACAAATAACATGGACGAATATGAAAATTAATATTGGGGTTGAAGGTTTTGAAGGAATTAGGTGCCAAAAGAATTGTTGTATATGGAGACTCTAAGCTAATTATAAATCAAATAAAAGGAATATACTGAGAAAAAAATCCCAGACCGAGGGCTTATACTAGCCTAGTACTAGACCTCCTTGAGAAATTTCCAGAGTATAATCTTTTATCAATTCCAAGAGGAAATAATCAGATTGTTGATGCCTTGGTGACTTCAACAATGGTTTTCAAAGTTCCAATATTCCTTGACAAAAAATACGAGGTTGAGGTCAAACACATGCCAACAATACTAGACAATATTAAATACTAGTAGGTTTTTGAATATGACAAACAAATAGAAAGCTTCCTCAAGATTGAGAATGAATCTGAGAATCTGAAAATTGATGAAGAATACTTTGATGAAGAGGTATATTCAATTGCTTTCACAAAATATGGGTACTTTGACAATCAGATTGCAGGAATAGACATAGTTTAGCTAAAGAGAAACATCGTTCCCAAGGGTCTGGTTCCATTAGAGAAACTCTTTGATAATAATGATGTGGCCAGAAGTCCAAAGATTACAGTAAATGAAGGGGATGTGGAAGATTTCAATATTGGAACTTAGGAGGACCCAAAGACCATTAAGTTGTCCATAACACTCAACCCTGAAATCTAGGAGAAATATATCAAATTGATGAAAGAGTTCCCTCATGTTTTCTCCTGGAGCTATGATGATTTGAAAGGCTATGACACTAGTATAATTCAGCATGTGATCCCAATCAAAGAATCTCACAAGCCTTTCAAATATAAGTTAAGAAGGATAAACCCACTGTTGTTTCCCTTAATTGAGAAAGAGGTAAAAAAGATATTTGAAGCCAAGATCATAGTATCTATGAGGTTTTCTAAATGGGTAGCAAATATGGTGCCAGTCAGAAAGAAGAGTGGAGAAATCAGGTTGTGTGTGGATTTTAGAAATTTGAACAAAGTATCTCTAAAGGAAAACTACCCACTGCCTAAGATGGATCACATTTTATAGAAAGTGGTGGGTTCTTAGAAAATGTCAATGTTAGATGGATTCTTCGGATACAATCAAATTATGGTGCACCCTGATGATCAGAAGAAAATAACCTTCACAACTCCATGGGGAACATTGATGTATGCCAAGATGCCATTTAGGCTCATGAATGAAGGGGTAATGTTTCAAAGAGCTATGGACATAACGTTTGTTGATGAAAAAGACAAATTCATTGTTATCTACCTAGATGATATCACTGTGTATTCTATTTCAGATCAAGAACACCTCAAGCATTTCAAAAGTGTAGAAAGTTCAGAATCTCGTTGAACCATAAGAAGTCAAATTTCTCCATGGAATAAGGAAAGTTGTTGGGTCACATTATTTCAAAAGAAGGGATAAAGGTAGATCCCAACAGAGTTGAAGGGATCTTAAAAATTGAAATACCCAGAAGTAAAAAGGAGGTACAATCTTTCCTAGGAAAAGTGAACTTTCTAAGAAGGTTTATCCATAACTTAGTTGAAATCATAAAGTATATTACCAACATGCTCAATAAGGGAAATGAAATAAATTGGACCCTTGATGCCAGAAAATCCTTTGAAGACATCAAAGTGGCGTTAACCAAGGCTCTAGTACTAGCCAGCTCAAACTTTGAAAAGGACTTCATATTGTTCACTTTTTACTCAGAGCACATGATTGCTAGTGTTTTACTATAGAACGATGAACATAATTTTGAGAAGCCCATAGCATATCACAAGAATAAATTGAGGGATGCCCCTTTGAAATATGATATCATGGAGAAGCAAGCATATGCATTAGTCAAGGCCTTGAAAGAATTCAGAGTTTACATCTCGCATTCCCATGTTACTACTTATGTGCCCTGTAGCTCTAAGAAAAGACATATTGACCCAACTTGATCCTGAAGGAAAGAGTAAATGGATAGTAGTGTTGTTAGAATATGACCTTGAGATCAAACCCACCAAGTTGATCAAGGGAAAGCGGCTTGCGAAGCTGATGGAACAGACCAATTGTGAACTCCTAAGAATAAATTTGATTGCAGACCTGTCAAAAGGTGTAGAAGAAGAGAAAAATCGTCAAATATCCCATAAATTTCTTGACTCCACATGGTATGCAGATATCATCTATGCGTTGAAAAATTTTTAGGCCCCTCCTAAATTTAGTAAAACAAAATTCAAATTCTTGAAAATGAAGGAAACAAAGTCTTGTATAGTAAATCAATCTCTATATTGGAAAGATTCAAGGGGGATTTTATTGAGTTGTTTGCTAGAAGAAGAAGAAGAAAAGGCCACCAGAGAGTTCCATAAGGGTGACTATGGGGGTCACCATTAATGGAAAACAACTGCGCATAATATTTTGAGGGATGGGTTCTATTGGCCCAACATTTTTTCTGATGTCTATAAAGAGGTTTCAAAATGCCATGAATGCCAAATTTTTTATGGGAAGGGAAAATTGCATCCTCTGCCTTTGAAACCCATCTCTGTGGAAGCTCCTTTTAGATAGTGGGGCCTTGATTTTATAGGGGAAATACATCCACAATCCTCAACCCAACACAAATGGATTCTGAAAGAAAAAAAATCATTTCACTAAATGGATCGAGGCAGTTCCCACCAAGAAGGAAATAGATGTTGTTATCATCTAGTTTTTAGAAGACAATATTTTGTCCAGGTTCAGATGCCCAATCAAGATCATAGCATACAATGCAACAAATTTCAATTACAAGAAAATAGAGAAATTTTGCAGTGATTACAATATCACCCTTGGCCATTCTACATCTTATTACCTTCAAGGAAATGGGTTGGCCGAGTCTTCGAATAAAAGCTTAGTCATAATTATCAAGAAACTGTTGCAAGATAATAAAAAGGCTTGGCACAAAAAGCTCATCCTTGCACTATGAGCTAACATAATCACCCCAAAGATATCTATAGCCACATCCCATTTACAGATCGTTTATGGTATAGAGGAAATCTTTCTTACAACATTGGGGTTGCCAGTGATGAGGTTGTTACAAGAGCAAGATGCAAAAACAAATGCCACTCGAAGAAGAAAGGATGAACTAATCAATGTCTAGTAGACCATGGAAAGGGATTTCAATAATGCTTAGATGCACCAAGACAAGATCAAAGAGGATTTTGATATATGTACCAAGGTGGATGACTTCAAACTGGGAGGCTTATTATTAAAATGGGATGCCATAAATGAAGATAAGGGAAAGCACGTGAAGTTTGACCATCTATGGTTGGGACCGTCCAAGATTGGAGCATACTGTTGAAGCAATTCCTACATAGTACAGGAGAGTAATGGATACATCATTGGAGGATGGCCTGTGAATGGTAGGTTCCTCAAACATTTTATCTTTTAAATAATCATCACCCTTTCCATTCATTGTACATAATCATTTTTCTGTTTTCTTTTCGCATGAAGAGGTTGGAATAAAAGAAACATAGTTGAAGCCCGAAGTGAAGGCCCTGAGCTATGTTGGGTCAATTTTAAGTGTTTGAATAAAGGTTGGTGGTTTTAGACTGTAGGATTAAATCACATCCCAATGGGTAGGCACTCAATCTACTATTCTTTGCTACCTCGCAGGGAGGATAACATCCCCAGTTGGAGCATATGTTATCACCATAACAATTTTTAGATGGAATTCAAGTCTCGGGATTTAGTGAGGGGCTAGATCAGTGTGGAGATGTGAGATTTTGGAGGATAGGGTCACATCTAGAAGACAAGGAATAAATATAGTGGAGGTGTGGAAGTTAATGGGGCGCGACGGGCCATAGATCTCAAACATCCCAAATCAACGGTCAGAAACCATATCGGACGGGGAACTAGCGCAAAGTTTAATTGTTTGAGAGTGGGCTGATAGAAATACCATGGTTGAATATCATGAGCATGTGGAGCCACCAGAGGAATATTGGGGAGAAAAGAGGTCTACCCAAACCACTTTTCCTCACCCTCGATATCGGAAAGAATATATAAAAGGAGGGTCCCTCGTCATTGTTTTATGATATTTCAAATCATTTGAACATTTGAAAATCAGCACAAATGCTCCATTAAAACTAAAGCTCAACAGTGAACCACACTCACACAATCTCCACTCATTCGCAGGTATTTTTTGTCATGGCCATGAATCGTGTCATTTTATCCATAACAGAACAACATCCCTCCTCGAAAGAAGAAACCCTAATTGACAGAGACTCTAATATATTTGATACGAAAATAACTATCTCACCCATCTCCATATCCAGAGTCAATTTGTTAGATAATGTGGGAAAACAAATACCTTTCCTTGAAAAGGTCCAAGCCTCCATAGTCCCTTATGCCATCGAAGTCACATTCCCTTTCCCGGAATTCATAAGTTGGTGTGTAGAACAATACTCGCGGGAAGAAAAGGTCATTTTAAATAAGTTAGGGTCAAAGGTCATGTGCATAGTAGATAGCCCATCAATTCGACATGCCCTCAATACACCAGAGTCTCCCCCCACAACATCTAAACCCTTTGAGGAAGAGAAGCTAATTATAGTCTACATAGAATGTCCCCGCAAGGTCAAAACCCTACTTTTTCAGACCATTGTTAAACCCAAACATCATTCTGAGAGTCTGTCGTTGCTTATGAATGTGAGAGTCATGGTTATTGAGGTCCAGTGGGCTTGTTCCATACTCAGTCAGATTTTAGTTTTAGATAATGAAAAATTTGTAGTAGAAGTCATGTTAGGTTTTTTGTTGACCTTTTTTCAGTCAGAGTCTAGTCAATTAGTTTGTATCTGTTTTGAAGATTTCATAGCTGATAATATACATAAGCATCTAGTGAACTTCCAATCACTAAGGCACTTCATATATTACACACATTTGCTAAGAATGTTCCTAGAGACAAGCAAGACATATTACCCTGAAGCTACATTCATCTCGATTGAATGCAAAAGGATCACAATGTTGGCATGTTTAGAGGCAGAGTATGCTTGTCATTGATGGAAAGAACAATAGCGACGATGTCATGATTACAGGTAGAGTGTGCTTGTCATTGATGGAAATATCAGAGTGTGCATCGATGGAAAAACAGGAACAGAGGAAGATCAGGTGAAGAAGAGAATAGCATGCAGAGATGAGAAATCTTAGAAGAGATAGTAGTTTCCAGAAGTGCAAATGAAGTCCATACATCAAGACTCGCAAAAGGATCAAAGGTCCTAGGACCTTTAACACTTAGAAATTATTCCAAGTCCAGAGGATACGTAAGCTCATGAGGAGGAGTGACAATGGTTGTTGGATCACCAATCCCAAATACCCAATGGTCATCAGATCAGAGTCCAAACAAGAGGAGTGCGCAAAGGAGGATATTGGACCTCAGTCATTCGATCAGAGCGCATAGGACTAGAAACTACAATTGCGAAGAGGACAATGGACAAGAGCCATGCTTGAACTCACAAAATGATCTGAGTTGTTGGATCTAGAGGACATGTGGTGAGAGATCAACATTTCGCTGACTTGCAAGCTAGAGAGGTCAAAGGTGAGAGTTATAGGAACTCACAATATGCGAAGTCGTGAAATGATATGGGTCATTGGATCCAGAGGACATGTGGTGAGAGATCAACATTTCACTGACTTGCAAGCAAGAGAAGTCAAAGGTGAGTTGTCCTCCAAATTCGTGAAATGCAAAGTCCCGATAAGATTTGTACCATTGGATCATAGAGGGATGTGGGTTGTTGATCTAGAGCAAGTTTCAAAAAATTGGGAGTCGAGAGTTGGAAGATTCATGGTTGGCTCACGCTCAAACACCCAAAATGAAAAGTCATGAGTTGATCATAGCTGTTGGATCACAGAGGGATGTGGGTCGTTGATCTGGAGCAGATTTCAGAAAATTGAGAATCAGAAGAAGGGAAGTGCTCTAACCTTCGAGATATGACCAGATATGTATGAAAGAGGAAGACATTCCTAAGAATTCATTTAGAACTCATGAGGGCCACTATGATTTTTTTGTCATGCCCTTTGGATTGTGTAATTCCCCCTCCACCTTCCAAAGCCTCATTAATCATGTCTTCTGTCCTTTTCTATGTCATTTTGTCTTAGTTTTCTTTGATGATATCCTCATCTATAGAAAAAACTCGACATACCATCTTGCTCATGTGGATCGAGTTCTCCATCTACTCTCTTAGCACCTACTTTTCCTGGAACTGTCTAAATGTGCTTTTGGCGCCTCAGAAGTAGAGTACTTGGGTCATCTGGTTGGCAAGGACAGTGTCAGGGTGGATCCTAAAAATATTGAAGCTATGCAATACTGGCCTTACCCAAAGACTCTGAAAAGCTTGCATGGATTTCAGGGCTTAACAGGTTATTATCACAAGTTTGTTAAGCATTATGGAAAGATTGCAACACCTCTCACTGCTCTCCTAAAAAATAACTCTTTCATTCCACTATATCGAGGAAGCAATTCCTACATACTACAGGAGAGAAATGGAGACATCATTGGACGAGGTCCTGTGAATGGTAGGTTCCTCAAACATTATATTGTTTAAACTATCATCACCCCTTCCATTTATTGTACATAATCATTTTTGTGTTTTCTTTTCACATGAAGAGGTTGGAATAAAAGAAGCATAGTTGAAGCCTGAAGTGAAGGCCCTGAGCTATGCTGGGTCGATTTTGAGTGTTTGAATAAAGGTTGGTGGTTTCAAACTTCAGGATTAAATCAAATCCCAATGGGTAGGTACTCAGTCTACTATTCTTTTCTACCTTGCAGGGAGGATAACATCCCCAGTTGGAGCATATGTTATCACCATAAAAAATTTTAGATGGAAGCCAAGTCTCGGGATTTAGTGAGGGGATATATTAGTGTGGAGATGCGATATTTTGGAGGATAGGGTCACATATAGAAGAAAAGGACTAAATATAGCAAAGGTGCGGAATTTTATGGGGCCCGATGGGCCACAGATCTCAAACATCCCAAATAAATGGTCAGAAACCATATCGGACAGGAAACTAGCACAAAGTTTAATCGTTTGAGATTGGGCCGATAGAAATACCATGGTTTCATCTCGTGAGCACGTGGCACCACCAGATTCATATCGGGGAGAAAAGAAGTCTACCCAAACCACTTTTCCTCACCCCCGATATCAGAAAGAATATATAAAAGGAGGCCCCTCGGTCATTGTTTTATGATATTTCAAATCATTTGAACATTTGAAAATTGGCGTAAACGCTCTATTAAAACTGAAGCTCAACAGTGAACCAGACTCGCGCATTCTCCACTCATTCATAGGTATTTTTCGTCATGGCCATGAATCCTGTCATTTTATCTGTAATAGAACAAGATCCCTCCTCGAAAGAAGAAACCCTAATTGACAGAGACTCTGATATATTTGATACATAAATAACTATCTCACCCATCTCCATATCCAAAGACAATTTGTTAAATAATGTGGGAAAACAAATACCTTTCCTCAAAGTGGTTCAAGCCTCCATAGTTCCTTACGCCATCGAATTCACATTCCCTTTCCCAGAATTCATAAGATGGTGTGCAGAACAATACTCGTGGGAAGCAAAGGTCATTTTAAATAAGTTAGGGTGAGAGGTCCTATGCATAGTAGATATCCTGTCAATTTGACATGCCCTTGGTACACTAGAGTCTCCCCCCACAATGTCTGAACCCTTCGAGGAAGAGAAGCTAATTATAGTCTACAGAGAATGTCCCCTCGAGGTCAAAATCCTATTTTTGCAGACCATTGTTAAAACCGAACATCATTCTGAGAGTTTGTTGTTGCCTATGAATGTGAGTGTCATGGTTATTGAGGTCCAGTGGCCTGTTCCATACTCAGTCAGATTTTAGGTTTAGATAATGAAAAATTTGTAGTGGAAGTCATGTTAGGTTTTTTGTTGAACTTTTTTCAGTCAAAGTCCAGTCAATCAGTCTGTATCAGTTTTGAAGAGTCCATAGCTGATAATATACATAAGCAACTAGTGAACGTCCAATCACTAAGGAACTTCATATATTACACACACTTGCTAAGAATGTTCCTAGAGACAAACAAGATAGATTTCCCTGAAGCTGCATTCATCTCAACTGAATGCAAAAGGATTACAATGTTGGCATGTTTAGAGGTAGAGTATGCTTGTCATTGATGGAAAGAACAACAGTGATGATGTCATGATTATAGGTAGAGTGTGATTTTCATTGATAGAAAGATCAAAGTGTGCATCGATGGAAAAATAGGAACAAAGTAAACTCAGGTGAAGAAGTGAACAATAAACAGAGACGAGAAAGCTCAGAAGAGATAGCAGTTTCCAGAAGTGCAAACGAGGTCCATACATCAAGGCTCGCAGAAGGATCAAATGTCACAGAACCTTTGACACTTAGAAATTCTTCCAATTCGAGAGGATGTGTAAGCTCAGGAGGAGGAGTGACAGTGGTCATTGGATCACCAATCTTGAATACTTGATGGCCATCAGATTAGAGTCCATATAGGAGGAGCATGCAGAGGAGGATATTAGACCTCAGTCGTCGGATCAGAGCGCATAGGAATAGAAACCATTGGATCTGGCATAACTACGAAGAGGATAATGGCTAAGAGCCTTCCTCGACCTCTTGATATGTGAAGTTGCGAAATGATATGAATTGTTGGATCCAATGGACATGTGGCGAGAGATCAAAATTTCTCTGACTCGCAAGCTGGAGAGGTAAAAGGTGAGAGTTATAGGGACTCATGATATGTGAAGTCGTGAAATGATCTGGGTCATTGGATCTACAGGACATGTGGCGAGAGATCAACATTTCATTGACTCGCAATTTGGAGAATTCGAAGGTGAGTTGTCCTCCAAATTCACGAAATGCGAAGTCCTCATAAGATTCATACCATTGGATCATATAGGGTCATGGGTCGTTGATCTAGAGCAAGTTTAAGAAAATAGGGAATCGAGATTTGGAAGATTCATGGTTGGATCACATTCAAACACCCGAAATGCGAAGTCACGAGTTGATAACAGTTGTTGGATCATAGAGGGATGTGGTCCGTTGATATGGAGCAGGTTTCAAAAAATTGAGAATCGAAATAAGGGAGGTGCTCTAACCTCCGACATTGCGAGTCGTGAAGTTGCGAAATGCTCGAAGGCTTGGCGCATGGTCATAGCCGTGGTCACATCAGTGAAGGAGCTATCATATTGCTAGATCCAACTGTTGGTTCTCTCATCAAGTTGCATCTTGAATAACAGAGGTGGTAGCCTCACAATGAGTTGGTGATCAGAAGAATGATAATGTACAAAAATAAAGATTACGTATCATATCAAGAAGAAGAGGTTTTTTCCCTTTATGGGTTTCCTTAGGAAATATCTGTCTCTGTATATTTCATGTGTGTGATTGATGTTGAATATTCTATTGCTTACTTCCCTGCATTATTTTGATCGTCATTGATTATTCTGTAAAGAGTTTAAAATGGGCATAATCGTTTAAGCGCAGTAACAACTGATTCACCCCCCCCCCCTCTCAGTTGTCCAACAATTGGTATCAAATCCAACCACTTTTATCTAAGGGTAGATCCTAAGATCTTAAACATGACTATCCGTGAAGGATATTCAACCAACAAGGCCCCTCTGTTCAATGGAACAAACTTTGCCTTCTAGAAAGTTAGGATGAGAGCCTACATAATGGCTTTAGGTGTAGATGTTTGGGATGTGGTAGAGACTGGTTATGTAAAGCAAGTTGTACTAGATAATAAGGATGACAAGCTAGAGTTCAGCTTCAACGCTAAGGATATGAATGCTATCATAAGTGAGCTTGCATAATAAGAATTTGTAAAAGTTATGCACTTAGAAACTTCCAAAGACATGTGGGACAAACTCATTAGAAATTATGAAGGTAATGAGAAGGTAAATGATGCCAAGATTTAAACCTACAGAGTACAGTTTGAAAATCTACAGATGAAATAAGATGAAACTATTAGAAAGTACTTTCTGAGAGTTGAAGAACTAGTAAATGTAATGAAATATCTTGGTGAAAAAATTGAGGAAGCTTCTTTAGTTCAAAATTTTTTGAGATCTCTACCAGATAGATTCAACCCAAAGGTCTCTTCTATAGAATAACTTAATGATCTAAAATATTTGTCTTTTGATCAAATTCTAGGAATGTTGATTGCATATGAAATGAGGATAGGTAAAGATAAATCCAACACTGGAGAAGCTTCTTTTAAAGCAGATAAGAATGAGGAATCTGAGCCAGATGAAATTGAAGAAAAATTTGTGAAAAAGACTAAATAAAGGATCAGGAAAGTATCATGGAAATTTTCCCTTCAAATGTTTTAACTATGAAAAGATAGGTCACTTTGCATCTAAGTATCCACACAAAAAGAAGGACCAAAAATCTGAAGGTGAAGAGAAGTACAAATCCAAAAGATTTGACAAAAAGAAAAGTTTATGTGTAAACAATGATGACTCTTCAGAAGACACAAATAGTGACTCCTCCTATGAATATAAGGTAAATGACTTCGTGTTTATGGCCAAAGAGGATTATGATAATAAAATAATAGGAAGTGATGTTAATGATGAATAAGTTGTGGTTGACCTAGAAGGAGAGTTGATTAGCTCTTTGGAAGAGATTGACAGAC
Source organism: Picea engelmannii (assembly GCA_009831015.1). Classification (NCBI taxonomy): domain Eukaryota; kingdom Viridiplantae; phylum Streptophyta; class Pinopsida; order Pinales; family Pinaceae; genus Picea; species Picea engelmannii. The sequence goes on along the minus strand of ML782878.1, from coordinate 428,728 downwards.
TCAGGCTTAAGAAGAGAAAGCAAAAACAATTGCTGATACAGTTGCAGAAAGGCAGTAAAAAACCTGATGAATACTTTTCCCTACTAAAAGTGGAATTAGAAGAGGCAAAGAAAACAGAGGAAATTCTAAAACAATAGTTATCACAAAAGAAGGCAAGATGTGAAACTATGGAAGAAGAAGTAGTGAAAAGTAGGAAAGAGTTGGAGAAGTTTCAAGCCTTGTATCACCAGAATCTATCAAGCATCAAAGCCTTAGAAGGATTAACCACCATTCTGAATCAACAAAGGAATCCAAAGTTGAAAACTGGTTTAGGTTATGAAGACGGATCAAGTAGTAGTCATCCAAACAACAAAGAATCTGCTAGGGTCCTAACCCGCACATAGGTAGAACAATATATTCGGATGTAATAAAGGTCAATATTAATAAGGCCTTGCAATAAAATAGAATAATTCGAATGTAAGAATACCTAATAGAATCTTCCACTTCTAGAAGGATCTTCCTCTAGATGCTTCTTTTGATAGACATATTTAGTATAAATAGGAGTCGAGGGTATAAGAACCCTAGCTTGGAGATTATTTTAATAATGCTCTTCTTGACTGGACATTGCCCCCTTGAAGAGGCCCATGAACATTTCTCTCAGAATCAAAGTGTTACTTCTGTTGTTATTCTTATATCATTTCAGTGTTATTGTGGTGATTTTTCTAGTTATATTGTTGTTATTCTGCCATTTCTAGCATTTTATTTTTTTTCTGCATACTTTTTATATCTGGTATATTACAAGTGGTATTAGAGCACTTTCCTTGGCATAAATTGTGGGTAATTTGTTTTTCAAGGTAGAGACGTATTCCAACGTATTTAAGCCACAGAGATCTGTTGTTACATGCATAAACCCACAGTTGAGGGATTCATACACGTAGGAAATACAAGTGGTTCTTAAGTGCACATCTATTGGCCACCCTTGTAACCCTTGTTGGAACCCCTTCGAGTGGTATCATATCAGAAAAAACCTGTGTATGGATCGACCTAGATTTCTTGAAGCCCTCTTTAGATAAATTGATCAGTTGCCTGACTACTATAGTGCCACCGAGAACAACACTCGATAAGATACTCTCTAGTACATGGGTAGTTGGGTAGTATGGCTAAGGGTACGGTCTATCCTCCTTAGTTAGTTCCCTGAGTTATTGGGTCGAGTAATACTGTTGGACTCTGCATGTATATCATAGAGCTATAGCATAGGGAAAACCCTTGTCTGTAGAACCCTTGAATACCTAAACCTTGAGGATAAAAACATAAACAAATTAAAATAGACAAGATCTATGGTCACGCAATTGTGTTAGGGTTGCCAAGTAACTACACATTTCTTCTTGGTTAAGCATTTGGGCATTTCATCACTGTAATATTCTTCAGACCGAAGTATAACTCCGTAGGTGTTAAAAAAAAATAAAAGTCTGGAAAAATTTTCACCATTATTTGAGACCTATTCCATTGGATTCATCTCTTCTCACTTATCACATTCATTCATATCATTTTCGGCAAAAAATTTTACCCCACCCACCCCTTTTTGGTTCCCTCATCCTTATGGCCTGTACCCGTAGCCAAGACTTGGAAGCTAGCTTCAATGCCTTGCAATCTAGTCTCACCGAGACCCAACAAGAAGTGAAACAACTCAGTGCCAATGTTGTCACCATCAATATAACCATGCAGTCCTTAATGGAGGAAATCAAACAAGACCTGACCACCCATCTTGAATCTATCTTTTCGACACTCTACACCAAGCTTCATATCCCTACAGATAACCCTTCCTCTGACTCATCTCCACATAGTGGAGGTGAACATTCCTCTCATTCCCATAGCTTCTAGCACCATCACTTTCAACATGACCTATGCCTTTCGTGGGTGGATGTGACCAAATTTGATGGATCAGACCCCACTAGTTGGGTAACCCAAATGGAACATTATTTCTCTTTATACGACATTACAGATGACTTGGCCAAACTCCGGTATGATGTTCTCCATCTAGATCAAGAACGTTGGCAATGGTGGAAATGGAGAAAAACTTCCTGTCAAGGGTATATTGCTTGGACACACTTTGTGGTAGATATTTATGAATGCTTTGACACTGACACCAAGCATTTGGGCCATTTGAAAAAGTTGAAACAATCAAGAATAGTGGAAGACTTTATAGCTTCCTTTGAGTGCCTGGCTTTTCAGACAGAGGGCATGTTTGATGCCTTTTTCCGAGAGTGTTTTATTAGTGGCCTCAAGGATGAGATTCAGGCCCATGTCCTCATGGCTCGTCCTCAGAGTTGGGTGGAGGCTACTAAAATAGCTAAAGAAGCACAACAGGTTGTATCTTCTCAAAACCGAAAACCCTCCTTTATCCCTCGCCCTAAACCAGTAAATCCCACTACTCCCTCCACTCCACTAAAGATCCAAAAATTGACCAGGGATGAAATGGCTGAACGCCAACTCAAAGGCCTTTGTTATAATTGTGATGACAGATATTTCCCGGGCCACAAGTGTAAGGAACAAATATTTTTATGGCCATCTCCAAGGATATTTCAGAAGAGGATGTTGAAACTTCCCTTGTGTCTGATTCACCTGAAACCATTGACATAATCCCTCCCTCAGACCCTCCCGAAGTAGAACTGGTCATTTCCCTCAATGCTCTCACTTCCTTCTCCACTCCCCAAACCCTCAAGCTAATCGGTTACATCAAGCATCAGAAGGTCATCATTCTAGTTGATAGTGGAAGCACCCATAATTTTATTCATCGCCGCATTGCCAAAGAAACTCATTGCTAAATCCATGTTGTCGATAATTTCCAAATCATGATTTCCAATGGTGGCTCCATGAAATGTGGAGGGCATTGTGAAAATGTGCGTCTCCAAATTGGTGACTACCACTTGAAATCTCATATGTTTGCTATCGACATGGGTGGTTGTGACATTGTGTTGGGTGTAGACTGGCTAACGAATTTGGGTCCCATCCTCAAGGATTTTAAGGAATTAACCATGCAATTTGACCAGGAGGGCCACCAATATAAGTTCCAAGGCATCATCACCAATTCACCTGAGATCATTAGTTCCCATCGCATGGAAAAGATGCTAAAAAAAGGTCATTTTGGTGTTATTTCCCAACTCCATGCCATACAAGCAATAGAGACACCCTCGATGCCACAAGACCTCCAAGCCATCCTTTCTAAACATTAAGTGGTATTTTCCACTCCCCAGGGACTCCCTCCTTCCTGTGGTGTTCATGATCATTCCATTCCCTTTGTACTCGAAAGCCTTCCTCCCAATATCCGTCTGTATGGTCACCCCTTTTCCAAAAAAAATGAAATTGATAAAATGGTCTAGGAACTCCTTAATGCAGGCGTTCTCTTCCCTAGTACAAGCCTTTAATCTTCTCCTATGGTCATGGTCTTGAAGAAAGAAGGTTTTTGGCGAAACAAACTTACCATTAAATACAAATTTTCCATTCCTGTCATTGATGACCTTCTGGATAAATTGAGTGGTGCCCAATTATTTACTAAACTTGATCTTCGTTCGGGCTACCACCAGATATGTATGAAAGAGGCAAACATTCCCAAGACTGCCTTTAGAACTCATGAGGGCCACTATGATTTTTTGGTCATGCCCTTTGTCTTGTTTAATTCCCCCTCCACCTTCCAAAGCCTCATGAATCATGTCTTCTGTCCTTTTCTACGTCATTTTGTCTTATTTTTCTTTGATGATATCCTCATCTATAGAAAAACATAGACAAACCATCTTTCTCATGTGGATGGAGTTCTCCATCTACTCTCTCAGCGCCAAATTTTCCTAAAATAGTCTAAATATGTTTTTGGCACCTTAGAAGTAGATTACTTGGGTCATCTGGTTGGCAAGGACGACATCAGAGTGGATCCTAAAAATATTGAAGCTATGCAAGACTGGCCTCACTCAAAGACTCTCAAAAGCTTGCGTGGATTTGTAGGCTTAACAAGTTATTATCACAAGTTTGTTGTTAATTATGGAAAGATTGTAGCACCTCTCATTGCTCTCCTAAAAAATAACTCTTTCACTTGGATTCCAACCGCTGCTCAAGCTTTTCAAACCTTGAAGATGGCCATGTGCACCACTCCAGTCCTGGCCCTTCCTGATTTCACAAAGACCTTTGTCTTGGAATGTGATGCTTCAGGGAAAGGAATTGGTGTTGTCCTTATGCAAGAGGGTCGGCCTTTGGCCTTTACCAACAAGAAACTATCTGAAATAAATCTGGGTATATCAATATATGAAAAGGAAATGTTGGATATTATGCATGCCATTGATCTGTGGCACCCTTATCTATTGGGGAAACTCTTCCAAATTAAGATAGACCATCAAAGCCTCAAGTATTTTATGGAACAATGCATTTCCTCCCCGAAGTAATAAAAATGGGTGACTAAGCTCTTTGGATATGATTATGAGATCATTTACAAGAAAGGTGGAGGTAATTTGGTTGCGGATGCACTTTCCCGAAAATATGAAGACGAAGGATCCCTTTTTTCTCTTTTCTTCATTGTACTAGATTGGCTCCAAGCCGTTCGCTGGGAATGGCTACAAGATCCCAAAAGTTTGCATCTAATCCAACAATTGTAGTCCAATGCTCCAGCTTCCCCAAGGTACTCTTGGCTCCATGATGAGCTTCGATACAAAGGCCGTTTGTATTTAAGTAAACAATCAAAGCTTAAATCCACGGTACTTTCTGAGCTTCATGCTACACCCACAACAGGGCACTCCGGGTTCACCAAAACCTATGACAGGGTCAAACATTCTTTTTTCTAGGATGGTATGAAACCTGAAATTCATAATTTTATCGCTGAATGTGATGTGTGCCAACACAACAAGGGAGAAACAGTCAAATCTCCAGGCACACTACAACCTCTTCCGATTCCACCTGCTATTTGGAGGGATATCTCTATGGATTTTATTACAGGCTTACCCAAATCGGGAAATAAATCAGTCATCATGGTGGTTGTTGATTGCCTTTCCAAGTATTCTCATTTATGTGCTCTCCAACACCCATTTACAGCATCCATGATGGCTCAAATTTTCATGGATCGGGTCTTCAAGCTTCATGGCATGCCACACTCTATTATTTCTGATCGCGACCCAAATTTCACAAGTAATTTTTGGCAAGAACTGTTCAAGCTACATGGCACCCAATTTCATCTCAGCACAACTTATCAACTTATCATCCACAGACTGATGATCAAACAAAAGTTGTCAGCAAGTGTTTGGAAACATATTTGAGGTGTTTTTCCTCGGAAAAGAAAAATCAATGGGCTCAATGGTTACCCCTAGTTGGATGGTTGTACAACACTTCTTACCATACAACTACATGCATGACTCCTTTTCAAGCAGTATATGGAAAGAAGACACCTTTAGTTCTCTCATACTTACCTGGTGTCTCGAAGGTCCAGGCAGTTGACCAAACACTTACAATTCGAGAGGCTATTCTTCGTACCCTCAAAGAGAATTTGGTCATGGAACATAATCACATGAAGAAACAAGCAGATCAAGGTCACTCTGAACATCAATTTGAAGAAGGGGATCAGGTGTTTCTTCAACTACAACCTTACAAGCAAAATTCCCTCAAGGCCGAGCATTGTCAGAAGCTAGAGCCCAAATTTTATGGTCCTTATACCGTTCTCAAGCATGTGGGACATGTGGCCTATCAATTAGATTTTCCCATTCATTCGAAGCTACATCCTATTTTTCATGTTGCATGCTTAAAGAAGGTGATTGGAACTAAGTACCAAATTCAAACTGATCTAAAAATGAAGAAGACTTGAAAAACTTGAAAATTATTGCAAGTGAATGTTATGTGTTTAAAGCAAAAGGATCAGTTTGCAACACATAGATTAAAGGATTACTTATGAAAATTACACATAGACAACAACATAATCATTGAACATAAACATATAAGCACAGCAATTGATAAAGGAGTTCACCCCTCTCTTGGGCTACATCTCTTGGTCCAGCTTCCAATGGATCATTATTATTAATTTCTCAAAACGTGCTAAAAAACATGTCTTACAACGATCAAACTGACAAACCAACTGCTCCAATGGCTTCAGAGCGTCCAAAAACCCCTGTCTGGACTCTTTCATCACCTCAATCGGTCGAAAAACGAAGAAGTTAGGCCTCCTGGAAGTCTCCCTCTTCAAGCTTGTTGTCTCTGAATCTACAAAACACACCCTTCATGATTGAACCTGGCTCACATGCATTTTAAAGCATATAAACCCAGCACCGGGTGCAACTGCGCCAACAGTGCAAACCATAGAACGGTTAAGGGCACGCCATCCCCTAACCGCCTAGGCACCTGGGCATATGGTGCATGGGACCGTACGCATGGCAAATAGGTGGTTTAACAGTTACAACGGGTGTAACCCCCCGTGCTCTGGATTAGGGTCACATGGGTTAACAACAAAGAACCACGGGCTATGCCAAACCCCGTGCCAACCGTTATAACTGCGCGCACCAAATACATATAAGGTGGTCACATGTAAATTCAACACAACCATGGGCTGGGCTAAGCCGCGGCCCGACCCCTGCCCATTTATACATTGATATGACTTTATAAATATTGCATTTGGTTATATGTTAAGTCACATGGTGTGGGCGCATTGGTCGGATGGTTATACAAAGGCGTTACATAGTGGGGGATGTCCGGGGGTCGAACCCCGCGGACTCCCATAGTTTTTACACAAAACCAATCAACCAATAAACGAGTGACACGTGGCGCCCACGGATTGGGCCATGTGTCCTCATACCATTTGCCAATAAACGGACACGTGTCATCTCCTGATTCGCCAGCTGTCAACCAACCAACATCTTCCACTTCACCATCTGACACATCATCGTACGGTCTGTACGGCCCTGCCACGTCAGACCGTACGGACTGTACGGACTTGTACAGTCAGCATCAAAAAAATTTCCTGTTTGGCTTGACGAACAGATCGCGATATATTCTCCATACGGAGTCCGTTTGACAAAGTAAATATATTGTCGGAATCAGGAAGACGAGACAGACGCAATGGTGCTGATTTCATCACATTCCAAGCACTTTGAAATTTGAGCAAAATTTGATCCCCTGATCACACCTCCCCATTAGGAAGCTTTTGGACCTCCAAAAGACTATTCTCAGTCTATGTGAAGATGAGGGTAAAGTTCCCTCACCCTTCCAACCTCATTCCACTTGGCCTTGCTTGGATTCGTCCCTTTAAGACCAACTCGCAAATACTCCACATTTCCTCGTTTCGAAGTTCGCATCCTCTTGTCAAGGATGGTGTCTTCCTGCAGTTCTGTTAGATAATATGGAGAAAAATCATCTATGGAAGGAATCTGAACATGCTCTCCTTGATCATCAATCAATGGAGGCTCATACAACTTCAAATTCTC